>JACEII010000018.1:3442498-3464103 GCA_014332785.1 Antheraea mylitta | reverse complement strand
AAAAAATAATCTGAAGAATATTGAATACTTTATGGTTACATAACATACAAAAGGAATTTTGTGTCTTCGTTCCTTGCACATGTCTAACTGATTTACACAAAGACATTCGTACTGTGCGAAATATAGTCTTCGACGAACGCTTTTATTGAAATTGGTCGCATTACCATAATAATATTAGAGGGATTGGCAGCTATCGGCGAAGTGTAAAATCTCGGTATACCGCTCGGTACTCTCGTATCGGAATATCGTAATCTACATACATTTCCCTGCCCGCTCACATTATGGGGATTCAATTACCCTAGTCTTTTATTTTTCGAGCTCTTTTTTATACTTATTAGACGGTGAATTGTTATTGATTTCATCTGTATTTCCACTGCTTAAATCCATGTTCTTAGAATTAAGGGAAATATTTTTTCCGGCTGTACTATATCATAGAAATAGTAAAGCAATGCAAAAATATTCGTTACAAATGAGGGAGTCGACTGCCGATAAATTATAGATAAGTCTATTGGCATAATATCTATGGGCAAATATCTATCTATAACTTTTTTAACTTCATTTTTGGCAAACAATCTTGTTGTAATTAGGTAAATTTTATATCTTAAATCTAAACAATAAAATGTCTATGAAACAAAAAAAATATTGACAACCGTCTATTCTCTACGGATATATCTCTCTGGTTATAAAAATTGCATTGTAAGCGTGTGTCGTGTGTCATGTATATTTAAAATAAAGCAAGTAAAAGTAATTAAACGCTCATTAAATTTCAACAAATCTTTCAGATTATTACTGCCATTGTCGCGTAGTCAATAATATTACAAGCGTTGTGCAATCACTTCAATATTAAGCGTCGTGTGAGTCAATATTCTACCAAGATGGTGGATCCCTTGTTAGAACCTTCCAGGGAATTTTTGTGGCCTCTCAGAATTGCATGCTCCATGGTATTAATTTTTATTCACTTCACTTATGCGCAATAAACTAACTATATTGCGTAAAACACCACCAAATTTACAAAATATAGAGTCCAATAACACAAGATTATTAATAAAATCCACTACATAACAAACTAAGATCACGTCAAAAACCCTGTCTATAACTTAACGGTATCTATCGGCATAATATCTATGGGCAAATATCTATCTATAATCTATAGGCAGAAACCGCTATCTATCTATTGCTATTAAAACTCTCGGCAGTCTGTTACATAATAATTTAAATCAAAACGTTACAATTCAAAAGAAAGAAGATATAATGCGTTCGATCTAGTTGAATAAAGTTTTTACTATCTAGTATCTTAAACTAAAATAATTACTAGCTGTTCCGTAATTCTGTTACTTATGTACATTGTACTAATGTTATTATCTTTAATAATCTATGTACTAGCACAAATCTTTTTAGATATTCCTTTCATTGATTAAAAGGAATGTATCTATCTGCTCACTACTTTCCTTGAACGTACCTTTAAAACGTTCGCAAGTGCTGCCCTCTAACACAACTGTGCACTTTTGAATCTATCGACAAGAACAAATACTGCTCTGAGCGATTGGTGTTAACGAACAATTGCGAAATCGGTACATATATCTAATAAACAGTTACAATAAACCTAGTGTCAGTGCAAACAAGTGTCCTTGTGTTTCGCAATCAGCAATCTAAGCCACGCACTAAGCCGGGGTACCCCGAAGAAGAGTATCTCCTAGTGCGGGTGAGTGGTGGATACATGTACTAATAAATTCATCTCCTAGACACTAGGCCATTACTCTTAATATTGTTCTAATGAAAATAATTTTGCAATCTCAGGGGAACAATTATTTATTTGGAGAATTTATGGATTATGTTGCACTGCGTGTTAGCGGTCGATTCATTTTTTACTGTTAACTACTTTTAATTGAATGATCGTGTCTGAAATTGTGTGCAAACAAAATAAAAGATTATATAAATAGGTAGAGACAGAACATTCATTTTCTCTATGTCTTAATCACTTTTTGGTTCGTAGATCTTTACGGGCTTTAATAAAAAAAAGTATTGGCTGTCATAAGGACTCATAAGAAAGTGAAAACTATAAGAATGAAATAAATGTGTTCTTTTTTAAATTTTCATATTAATCATAGCGTGAATAACAATATTTAAATTTCAAAATTTATTTATTGAAATTATGAACATTAATATGGTTCTCATATCTACTGGCCCTCGGAATAATAATTATACACATTTTATTAAGTCTATTAATCAATCAAACGTATGATGCTGCAAAATATTAATATTATATGTACAGAAGCTTCTATACTACGCATTGCTAGTCGGACGTAAATCGCACAAGCGTAATATAGCCGGTCATGCTTACCTAGTATGTCATGACGCGTAATTATAAAAGAAAACTCCTGCCGAAAATACCACTCAACGCGCCTAAAGAAGTTTTCACTCCAAAAAATTGGAACAAGTTTGGTTGGCCTCTTATAAATAAATTTAATAGCTGCACTCCAAATAATGAGTTGTGTTTCTGGTTTGTACCTCATTGCTCGAGTGCGGAGTATGCATACGCTATAAGCGACCTTCCTGGCTGAATCGTAAAAGAAGATATATTTAATTTCTGAAAAAATGGAACGCTTTTAAAATTTGACGCACCGCACCGATCTTTATTTTCTATATAGTTTTCGCTTGTCCGCCGGCAAAAAAGCATTGTGCTTTGATGCTAGAAGTTTTTTTTTCCATAAAGTGACTATATTCTATATTCTTCGCTACGCCGCGCCTCCCGCTCTTGAAGAGAAATTTAATCTCTAAAAGGACCCGCATACACCAAGTTGCGCCTTGGACGCCGCTGCTCCGTGCGAGGTGCTGAATTACAGGTCAGTGCACACTTTTTATTTGGGGTTCTTTGTTATTCAATTTATTTATAGGTAAGGCCGCTAACCACTCACCCGCTCTACTATATTTAAACCGCATATCCTGGTGGGGCCTATTTACACGGTCCCACCAGCCCCTTCAAAGTTCATAGTTTTTTTTTTTCTAATTATTTAAACTTGAAATTTATTAATTCTGGTTCAAATTGGACTATTAGACGATCATTAATATATACGAATTAAAAATAAAGTAAGCGGTTTCATTATTTCACTTATTCTTGAGAATAAACAAAAGGATATATATACACGAATGCGAGAAGTAACAAAATATAAAGTAAAGTTACATTTTAGCATAATTATACTACGTCAAAGACACATTTGTATTCAACCGAAAACATCGTGTCATCTTCAAAATAAATCACAATATTTGAATAATAATCCGTAACGTATTGCAAAAGTATTTCACTGGAGCGGTTCCCGTCACTCGACCTATAACCCTCCATTACTCATAACGGACCAAAAAGGACCCCGGAAGGAGAAAAAAAAGAATAAACACAACTTACAAGGGAACAAATGGCGACACTTTACGTGTCTCACAACTTAAACCTACTAAGAAAAATAAGAGATAATGTTTCCATTCGTCTGTCTGATACTACATTACGACATAAGACATTGTTAGGAGGTCTTTTATGCTGCTACATCTTCTATGCTCGTAGCCAAGTATGTCATTGTTGTAGGATTATGTCATGAGTAAATAGTAGCGTGTAAATTTAGAAAGAAATACATACTGAAAGTATAATTAATATTAGTAGTTAATATAGTAATTTAAAAATGGGGAGTGCAAAATTGTATATGTCGGCGTCAAAAAAAAAAGATACCTATAGTGACGTCAATAATCATTAGTACAGTCGCAAGTCATTAGTAACTCCCCCGATACAGTCAATAGTATGAACGCAGGTCATTAGTAACTCCGCCGATATATTATAATATAACACTTACGGCGCGCCCTGATAACTAATGGACAAATATAGATAATTTTCATTTATTTGTTTCTTAAACACTTGACTCTTCTTTAAACAAGGAATCACGCTATCTTCATTTAATATGATATTATTGAAATTTTAAGAAAATACGAGTTTTATGAGTATTATAACTTCATAAATGTTTTAGAAGTTACTTTTTAATCGTATATGTAATAAAGATATTATTGAGACCATAAATGTCGGAGACGAAGTTTAATTTAAAGTTATTAAAGTAATTAAACTGGGATTTTTATACATGCTACGCTTAGAATGATATATATTTTCTTGCTATAGAGAAGTGGAGTAAGCGGTGCAGTGCGCATGAGAAAATACACGCAGACGAAGACGCAGCTATGAGTTAGCCTTTACATGTATGTATAGTAAATACGCCATTGTATTTGTTTTAATAAAAGAAGTAAAAATAACTTTTGGGCGATTACATTGTTAACATTGACATAGCATTATGTGACATGTCAAAATAATATACTACGGAATAATAAAGCTTAAAAAAGCCTACATAAATATAGTAATGTCTTAATACTCGTATATCTCTATCTCTTAAAGATAACTGATGGTAACAGTTTTTATCAATTATGTATTCTTTAAAAATAATCTGCTTGTCTGGATATCCAATTTGAATAATAAAAGTATTTACATGTAAGTACTATAATATTTGTTTACGAATAAATAGAAGCATCGGTGTATAATAATTGTTCATTCGAATATAGCTTTCTATCAGCTTTTAGGAATGCTTCAGCAGTTCCAAATGTAATCACTTCTATATACATACAGACAGCGGTCTATATAATATCGGTGTATATATAGATCACTCGTTCCATCTTATTATAATAAAAATCTGAAGCAATTTATCATTGTTTTGTAGAATTACTGAATAAAGAGCGAGAACGGATGTCGGGTATTAATTAGCTGAGAGGTATCCCTGAGTGCAACATCACTGAGATTGGACCGTTGTGAAAGAAGGAAATTAAAAAATAGCGACACAACAAACAAAGTCGAAAGGTATCTAATGTTTTTAAAGATATTAAGGACCGGTATGTCGATACTTTTTGACTTGGAAACATATCGACGGGAGAAAGCGGAAATGTAGTTACTTGCATTTTGGGCTAAATTACTTTTTACTATATTCTTGTATAAAAAAATACCGCTAGGAATGTTCTGGGTCTCGCTTTCCTAAAATTTAATTTTTCATCGATACGACTTTTGTTTTCTGCCTAGTTTTAGCACAACACATGAAAAAAAATAGAATTTTTGAAGTAGTTTTCTGGCTCTGGTGTAAAGTTGGGTATTTCAAGTTACGACAGTTCTGCTTTCTTCCGTCGATATATAATATACCTTTGTTAAATTATATTCAGATTTCAATCGTTGATAAAAAATATTTTAAAGAGGTACAGTTTGTTTACTGATCCGATTTGAAAAATTATTTCAGCTTGATATATAGGCTGTAGGCTACATATTATCACGCTAAGACCAATGGGAGTAAAGTAACAATGAAGGATGTTTTAAAATCAGGGTTTTTCTTCTTCAGAGCTTCCCCTGCGTATTAGCGTTAGCGCAAAGTAACTATTCCTCGCGGATGAAGTCGCGGGTAGAGGCTAGTTGTTGATAAATAGGAAATTAACAGTTAAATGACATCGTTTGAGGTCCTAATGGGAACAGTATGTTTATACATATTCGGCGTGTAGCATTTGTTTTGCCCATGACGTCAAAGGGCTAGAGTAATTGATTGCGCGTGATTGTTGTAAATTGGCTCTAGGTACAATTATAAATTAGTATACATTAGGTGGTAGAGCCCCGCTGAAGGTATTACTGCTTTCAGCATGAATGTGTCGGTTCGTCAGGGTAGTACCATCTTCACACAGAAAACCGATGTGAAGTAACAGTGCTTGCATTGTTGCATTTCGTTCGGTTAGTGAGAGCGCTGGAGGCCCATCTTCCCTCCCCTCCCCTCCCTTCTCGTCTCCCGGGAAAGGAGAGGGGAATTTCCTCTAAGCCTTCTCCCTTTTTCTTTATTCCCTCAAACACAGGCTGGCAAGGCATTTGCAACTCCCCTGGTGTTGCTAGTGTCTATAGACGGCGGTGTTGCTTAGCAACAGGTGACTCGTTTGTTCGTTTCGTCTCCTATATGATATTTAAAAAAAACCTTGAAAACGAATTAACCTAGGACGTTGATTTGGGTGTCCTTCTAAAGAGTTTGTAAAGCGCTACTAGGACTCAAAGTGAAATAATAAAATATACTCCGAAATGTTTGTGAAAATCGGCATTGAGTTGAAATGTATAGGAAAACCTGTGAACATATAAAATATATAGCAGATATATAGAAAACTCAAATCACAGTAAAACTCGCGTCAAAAGTTACCCAGAATTCCTGAAAAGAATTGAGCCGAGCAAATGCAAGAGCTACGACAGAATTAGAAAGCAAATAAAAAAAAAACAAAGTAATGCAATAACGTAGTTGAAAGTTGAAGACGTTACAAAGAGGTGAAAGTTTAATTCGAACTCAATTAGTTGTGTGTAGAAATATAAAAATTGTTACAAAAGATTTTCAAGTCATAACGAAGAAATACATGTCGGCGGCACTCCATAATTCTCTTCCGAATTCATCGTAACAATGATAACATTAAATGAAAACCAAATTAATTATATTTTATTTTACAGTGCGACTCTATAATGATCTTACAAATAATGTTTTTCTTAATTTAATTTGTTATAACCCGTTATGTAACACATTCAACTCCGCCATATCTCTTTTTCAATAATAACATATTTTCTTTATTACAAACATAATTCATATCAACGGTTTACAAAGCAATATAAAATAAATAATAATATTCAACTATTATCAGTGTTAATTAAACGTTTAAATACATCTTAATTAGCTTATTTGAAAATAATTATAATAAAAATACCCCGGAAATGTCGCAGTTTAGACATTGTTGGCAAAAATATATCATTTCTATTTTAAACCTCTTAAAACAATATTAGATCATAATTAAACATAACAAACTTTTATTAAATCTTAATCAATTTATTTCGTTACTTATATACTTTATTATTTATTATACTTATATATTTATTTACTTTATAACTTTCTTTACGTAATTTGTTCGTATTTTTCTATAGTTTGTTTACTTTGTAACAAATATGTAGTTGGTAATAATATTTCCTTTTTTTTTTACGTGGGGAAATCCCTTATGGATATCCACCCTCCCGGTGGAGAGAGTGGGTTATGTCCGACTCGCACGGACTAAAACCCCACGGTGTACCGACAGACCGTTATGTTGGGGCGGCAAGGGATCGGTCTAAGCTATTCCCCTTAGATAGCCGCCCCAACAGTCCGCCCGGCGGAAGGTGGCCGCCGGGCTCCTACCTAAAGAAAGGCAGCTGGGCACACACCAGCTGCCCCCCCACGTCCGCCAGACCTGTGCAATGAGGGGATGAGCCCCCCGACTACATCCCCCCAGGTCCGGCTACGGTGGCAGGAGGAGTTGAGCAAAGCGCCGCCTCCTCCTGCCGGTCCTTCGATGGCGAAGACGGCCACTGAGGGGGTCCGCCTCGCGGGCCCTCTCCGCCGCCTCCTTTTGCGAGATGACTTCCTCGCAAAAGGAGGCCACTGCTCGCCATGCCTGCTCGCTGCCGAGCATGGACAAAACCACGCTCGGCAGGGACAAATCTTCTCCTACCGCCACCGCCAGAGTGCGACGCTCCACCTCCCATGCAGCACATTCAGACAGAGTGTTCTGCGCGGTATCCTCCTCAGCGCCGCACTCGTGACAGGCGGCGGTCGGTGGTAATAATATTTCCTGTGTTATTTGAGTTCCACATTAACTGATAGATGGCATTACAGCTTGATTTAATTTGTCACTTACAATGAAACCAGATGGCAATATAGTCGCGCGCCCATATACACATTATTTTGCACAGTATTTAGCAGGTTTAAAATAATTCTTCTTTAAGTGCCAGGTGAACGTAGCCGCAGATGAAGGCTAGTTTATTATGAAATAAACTGAGCCACCGGATTTTTTTCTTTAAGAAAACCTGATCCGCCTCGTAAGTTAATAGCGTATGTGGACGTCTGTGAAACGTAGATTAATGTCAGCAAACTGGCCGGACCGCGCCCAGGATTTTCTAGTTCCAGTGCCGTTCCACTTTAGGAATTTTTCAATTTGCCCCTTGAGAGCATAGCGGTTACAAATGGCCCATTTGTTGTTCATGTGAACGGTCAATGCTTATTTTTATCGTAAAATATTCTTTTAATATGTGGAACTAGTTTCTCCAATATTTCTCTCTAACAGTTAACAAGAAACAGTAAGTTATAATATTTTCTTTGAAATGAAATTTGTTTAGGCATGTTGAACGGTATTTTTGGCTGCAGATAAATGTATAATTTTGCGTTATTTAGCTTTCTTTATACCAGTGGCGGAAAACAAACATGCGGGTCACCTAATAGTAAGTGATTACCGCCGCCTATGGACACCTGTGATACGATGGGGATTATAGCCTCCGAGTCTCAATATGAGAACCACACCAATGCTAATAATTTCAATAAACAAATTCTGAAAATTAAATAAAGAAATTTACAATATAAGTAATATGAAAAATTTAAAAGAGAACACATTTATTTCATTGTTTTAAATTTGCACTTCTGTCGGCAGTCTTTATGACTGCCTTGACTTTTTATACAAGCATAATAAAGTAACTGCATTGTAATTACCCTAGGATCATTATTAACAACAGCAAAGCTCAACGAGTCTACAATCCATCGACGATAACAAATGTTATGTCAGATTGTAAGGCTTACTGTAATACTGGCTAACACTGGGTTTATTACTCATGTGCAAATTCTTGGTGACATTTTTTTTCGCCCATTTTGGTTTCACAATACCCACGTTGCAAACAAAGTTATCAGATTGTAAATAATGTGATCTTTTTAAATTAACCTTTATTAATCGTAGGTGGTAGTAGAGCCACGTTGAAGTTATACCTGGTTTCAGCATGAATGTGTTGGCTCGCCCAGGGTATTACCACCCTCTTATAGAAAACCTCGACGTGAAGTAACAGTGCTTGCATTGTTACGTTTCGTTCGGTCTGTGAAAGCGCCGGAAGCCCACGTCCACCCTCTCCCTTCCGTCCTTCAAAATTAAAACACACCGAGTGAGGAACAAAATTAGCGCTACCTGCACGCCGCGGTTTTTTAACTCAGCCATCTGTCAAACTAAAACCTTATGGCCAATAAATAAAGTGAAATATAGAAAATAAAGATTACCTAGGTATAACTGCATTTACATTTCACGGAGTTGCAGTTTATAAAAATAATATTCGAATTTCCCGGTCCTACGCTGTGCACCACTAGTGGCATTTTGAAGAAGTGAGTTAACACATCCAATGCGGTGATCTGCGTTAGTCCAATTGCGCGGCGCAGTGGTACACATCTCTATAATTTAATATAAGCTTGTTAGTTCATTAAAAAATCAAATATATATGTATTCATCCTATGAAAGTTCAACATTAAAAAATTATAATCTTTAAAATCTCTTCAAAATAAACATTGCATCCATAGAAATAATGTAATTTCATTTCGTAGTGGTACTTAGCGTGTAAGAAAATATTAACAACAAACAAAAGGTATATCTAGCAGAGCGAACGTCAGATATCTTTTGTGCTTACTTACAAAACAGTAATGCCGTTGGAAAACTGTAATCTCGGTAATTCGACTGTGTAATAAAGCATACAGTCAATGCAAAGGTAAGTTTGCACCGAGCCTTGTCCGGTTCTGTGACAAAGGAACAATAGCTGACCCGGATATTTGAAGGGAAGTAGTAAAGTCGGGTTTTTCGGGAAGCTGGATCTTCTGTCTTTTAGTCTGTCTGAAGAAAGTTGATGATCTGACTCTTTGAATGTCTTTAAAGGAAGAAAAAGTATGTCTCTTTAATCTATCTACACATATAATAAAAAAAAATCAGTAAAACCAAACAACTCCATAATTTTTCGCTCTCTCTCTAGTTTTATATTCTAAATTCAGAATGATATTATAATCAACTATCTTGGACTAGAGACTTGCTGGTGAAATAAAGTGACATTAAAATTAATGAAGATAAACCTGTGATGGAGCGAAACAATAAGAACTAGCATGTTAAAGATCCTTCGAGGATAAGTTTTAAAAATCTTTTAAATATATCCATCGATTGTTATAGATTTTAAAATATTCTTGTGTAATGATTTCTGTTTTTGTAATTAATTTTAATGATTTAATAATATGAGCTATATAATATTTTTATAAAGTAATTTTAAATTTTTAAGTAATTTTAAAATGTAAATTCAAATGATTTAAATATTATTTCCGTTTTATTTATTAACGTGGGGAAATCCTTTATGGATACGCCACCGTCCCGGGGGAGAGAGTGGGTTATGTCCGACTCCCACGGACTAAAACCCCACGATGTACCATCCGTCGCATTGTAGGGGCAGCCAGGGATCGAGCATGCTCTCCAACCTGAAAAACTGCCCCTGCGGCAACCTGGCGAGTAAACGACAGGCTTCGCCCTACTGTAGAAAGACTACTGGGTACACGACCAGTAGCCTCCTCTCGTCAGCCTCACCCGTGAAACGACCCCCGACCCCCGGCCCATCTCCTCAGGTTTGGCGACGATTATTTCCGGTACCGCTACAACACATCCGAGTTGCATCCGGAACATTAATAATAGCGCCACCTTATTGGAGAGTTTGGCCTATAAAAGGCTAGATGTCGTCAGTCGGACATTCATTTGTATGTCGAAGTTATTGTAGGGTTAGGCTCTACTCGGATTAATAGTAGCAGTGCTTACAGAGTGTTAATTAGACCGATAGTTTTTCTTTATACAATAGTGTACGTTACTTTGCACTTCAGCCTGGAATAGATTAGTAGATGTTACGTTTGCCAGCCGAAAGTGGTCTGTAACGTTCACTATAATGTTTAATGCCGGATTTCCTTAAATAAACGTCTTCCTCAATCAAATATTTAAAAAAAAAACATATGTGACAAGAATCGAGCCTATGAAATTTTATGATAGATATTTTATGAACCTCAATCTTCTGAATAAAAGGACTTTTGTATGTCGTTTACTGTAGGGAATAAACGAAATGTTATAGTATACCAAGTAACAAAAATCAAAGATCAGAGACACGAAAGCTCCAATATTTTAACGTAAAAGCAGAAACCTCCGGAGACAACCCTTGAAACTGAAGTAAGTAAAACAGCGAAGTTTTAAGTCACGAGAATCTTTTCTTGTCGTCATTTTCCCAAGTCGATTATACGACAGAGGGAGGTGTCTTATTTCCGTACTTTGAACTAAAACTTAAGATCCACTAACGGAACTTTCATTTATTAAGCGACTGCTTTATTTTGGCCTTTCTTTATAGTGTAAATGCTATTTATACTGAAAATCTCCAAGGAAATCAGCTGTAATCGCTAAACGTAGTGTGTTTGTGGTACAATTAGCAGTTCATTTATTATAACGTCCCTGAAGAATGTCGTGTCTATTTTTGGACGTGTTTTTAGAAAATTAAAAACTAGTTATAACTTTATATAAAAATCTCATATACACAATGTTTGTGGTATTTGGTAGGTATAAGAGTAGGCCGTAAAGTATATTTTATATCTCTAGGTGATTAGGATATCCCTATACAGATTTTTCTCCAAATTTGTTTTTGCTTTTTTTTATTATTTGCCGTTAAACACATATTTAACATAAAATTTTCATCTTCCTAACCCCATTTATTATTAACGATTATAGTATTTTTGTACGAACAATATCAAAATGATTCAATAGTCGTTCGTATTTTAAGCAAAACCAAATTATTGATGTTGCTGAATGACAGATGGCGCTATGTCCGAATCATGAAAATTTCTTCCACACATGCGTAAGTTATTCACTAAACCAACTATGGTAGGTATGTGTTTGAGTGAGTCCCTGAATCGTTTAGGAACACAATTGCAAACGGTGGGAGTAGCTGTAATTAGGTTCTAGGTTTCTCAAAATTTTTCGTGTTTGGGAATACAATTGGAATACCAGTATATAACCGATTTCACGCAGGCGAAGTTGTGCGGGTCAGATAGTAACTTTATAAAAGTCTATGCGTATTTGATACGGGTAATAATAATATAAAGTAAATTTTCAAAAAAAAGAATTAACCGACTTCAATATTAATCAGAGGCATAAAAATAAGGCACTGAAAACCGGAAAATAAATAGTTTATCAAATTAACCAAATTTAATGAAACATATGAATATGTGTGCTACCAAAAGATGTATTGGAAATCGATGCCAACCGAAAATCATATCATCTACATCTAGGTACAAAGGCACCGACTTCCAATGCATCTCTTGGTAGCACACATATTCATATGTTTCATTAAATTTGGTTAATTTGATAAACTATCTATTTTCCGGTTTTCAGTGCCTTATTTTTATGCCTCTAATTAATATTGAAGTCAGTTAATTCTTTTTTTTGAAAATTTACTTTATTTTTCCATTTTTAGTGTAGATAATTTTTTTTTTCTATAACATGTGGGTCACCTGATGGTAAGTGATCACCGTCGCCCATGGATACATGCAACACGAGAGGAATCACAGATGCGTTGCCGGCCCTTGAGAAAGGAGTAGACTTGTTTCTTGAAAGTTGTGTTACTTTGTCAGGGATCCCATAATCAGAACCTAACCAAACTCTCATCAAACTACCCTTGAAGAACACCCTTTACAATAAAAAAGGAATCATCGAAATTGGTTGGCATGATATTGAGTTATTCGTCTATTTGTCGTATACACACCAAATGCAAATTTAACACTTATACGGTTTTGCACTGGATGCCGTTGACAGAACTGGACCAAAAAAAATGGGACCACACGGGAAGCACTAGCTTTCAAATAAAAAAGAATCTTCAAAATCGGTTCAGCCAGTCCAAAGTTATGAGGTAACAAACATAAAAAAAAACATACAGTCGAATTGATAACCTCCTCCTTTTTTTGAAGTCGGTTAATAAAATAACGCATTGAACTAAAACTTCTTATGGTAGGGTTTGGAGGGTCTGATCGGCAACCTTTTTGTGTGACGAACAGTGGTAATGAACACTGTGTCGGGTAGAGTGGAAGCAGTGTCACGCTTTTCTCACTTTCTTTCTTTCTCGCGGTCCGTTATTGCGTGTATTGTTTTCAGGTGGGGCGCTATAAACAATCTAGGCTATTCAAAAGTTGTTCATGAATAATTAACATGTTTCCCTGTAATACAAACGTTTTAATTTTATCGTGCGTCTTTACGACTTATCCTGTTTTGATTAAAGAATAATTTTTAATATCGTCTTACAAATAGACCTTTTACCTCCAGTCGGTATTTTATCAGATGTGATTTATCAAATCTGATCGTTTCAATGATCTACACTTTCTGAATATTTAATGAGCATTTTATCAAGTAAATACGAAGAATCTCTACTTAGGAGCATTATTGTGGTCATAATTTCTAGTTATTCATATGTACGAGTGCGTGTCTAGTGATTGAAATTCGACCATAGAGAAAAAAAAGCTTGTTCTAATTTTTTTTAATTTAATAGTACCGAAACTCGCAAATAGATACAAAGCAAAAAAAAGTGAAGAAAATCAGTTGAGAAGCAGAGGAGGGTGATCTTATTGACCGTTTCCCCGCTGCCTATTAAATATTGTACATTACATAGAGTTAGTCAAAGTCCTCAGCTGCGTCTATCTGTTTGTCTGTTCGCGATAAACTCAAAAACCACTGAACGGATTTTCATGCAGATTTCATCAGGAGATAGAGTGATTTACGAGGAAGGTTAAGGTATATAATTTGTCTATATTATTTTTATTACGTATGTAGGTTGTGTTTGTAGGTGGTAGAGCCCCGCTGAAGCTATTTTTAGTTTCAGCATGAATGGGTCGGCTCCTCCGGGGTAGTACCACCCCTCTCACAGATAACCGACGTGAAATAACAATGCTTGCATTGTTGTGTTTCGTTCGGTCAGTGAGAGAGCCGGAGGCCCACGTCCCTTCCTCTTTCCTTCTCCTCCCCCTTCTCCCATATACAGGCTGGCAACGCACTTCCGACGTCCCTGATGTCACTAGTGTCTATGGACGGTGGTGATCACTTAATATCACGTGACCCACCAGTTCGTTTGCCTCCTATAATATAAAAAAAAATGTAATGTTTTTCCAAATTTTCTGTTGGTTATTTTATCTACATGGATAGCATAGTGGTTTCCGTGGTTTACGTCTGCGGTGCTAATTAATGTGAATTTGATTCTAACGAAGGAAAATTATATGTTAATTTATTAATTAAAATACAATATTTCTGTCTGCTTGCATATATGTATTTAAGTCAAAAATGCTTTGAGTCGATTTTTATAATTTTTTGTACAGAATATATACGGAGTTGACATATATATATTCCACTGTTTATCTATTTTATACACGTAATAAAAATCAAGTGTCTGTATATAATATCAAAATAAAAAAAAATCACTGATTGTGTATGAAAGTATACACGCTCCTGATAACAAAAATGCAATTTTTATAATTTTTGTCGGTCTGTTTGTTTATCTGTCTGTTTGTTCCGAGTAATCTCCGAAACGGCTGAATCGATTTTGATGATAATGTCACTGGTAGATAGCTATAATTACAACGGGTTTCTTAGGCTACTCTAAATTAGACTAGGTCTTAACCATGGCTTTGTCCACAATGCTATCTCCAAAACGACTAGACCGATTTTTATTGGCAGATAGCTGACCTTATAAAAAGTAATTCAAGCAAGTTTAATTTATACTAGCTGTTAGCCGTGACTTCGCCCGTAGTATTATCTTCAAAACGGTTAGAGAAATCTTCACGAGGCTTTCACTGGTAGATAGCTAACCTCATAAAAAAGTAATTTAGGCAATTTTAGTTTATACTAGCTGTTGACCGTGGCTTCGCCGATAGTACTTTCTTCAAAAGGTTAGACCGATTTTCAGGACACTTTCACTAGTAGACAGCAAACCTTATAAAAAGTAATTGAGGTTATTCTATTTTAGTCTAGCTGTTACTCACGATTTTGTCTGTATGAAATTTAGCAAGGTTTCAAGATTTCAACTCATTCATTATTTTTAATAAGATAAATAATTATCAGCTTATTGTTTACAGTTCGAAATCATAATTATTAGTAACTTTTAAGATGAAAGAAGTCTTCCTAATAAGTTCTTAGACGATAAACAAATTACGTAAAGAGTTCAAAAATACAATTTCTTGCGGAACAGACAAGCGTTTATTTTTTGTATGTTCACGAAATGGTAATTATAATGACAATGTTAATTAAATGTAATATAAATGTAAACATTTATTATAATATTTTAAGTTATTGTTTCATTAGTTCTTTACACAGTAAGTGAGCACTAAGCAATATGGTGGGTAAAAATTCCAAATATGTTGCTGGTGGTAAACCTCATTAGGCACGCTGTATTTATATATCTATTGTATACATTACACGCTACTGTAAGTCGCGTGCGTGTCTTACTTACAATTGTTTTTAAACAGCATTTCTATAATTGTACATAGTCTCACAATTTTGGGGTGTAAGGGGTGTCGCGTAACATCTTAAGACTTGAGACACCCAAGCCAACCTCACCTGCACGTGGTGCACCCTGCTGAATAACGAACGAGGCAATGGCGAAAGCGGGGTGGTAGGGTTTTACAGCCTGACTGGGTCGCAACCACCATGTATTTGGCGAAAAGCCGGTCATAGTGACTCGCTTCTGCGCGTCGCGTTTCGGGATCAGCCTGTGCATATCCAGTATCGGATGACTTTCGTCATTATGGCCGGCATGACAGCGGCGACCGGCGATGGATAATCTCTCTCTCGGTGGTTGCCGATGTTTTTGGATTGTACTATACTTAACATCAGGCGTAGTGCAGTTACTATGTCATGCTTCAATAAAAAAAAATAAAAATTCTTTAATACAATTTAAAAAAGAGTGCGGTGTCACAGGTACTGCTAGTATAAGAATAGGTATTCTCCTACATGATTAAAAAAAGGTTTATGTACAATCGTGGATATTGGAACAGTCAACATTGCGGTGAATAATATAGTAACAATAATAGGAAAGAGCATATCAGACTGAAAACCTATAACGCTTTATCACGTCGATATAACGTATACAGTATTCATAATTATGACCATTTTTTTTATTTAACATCTTTGGAACTTTATTCCTATCTTATAAGAAATATCATGATATCTTCATTTAATATATAGTTATATTTTTTTAAAGAAATACTACGTTTTATAAAAGTGACGTTTGAAATAGGTCCAAGCGGTGTAGTGCGCATGCGCCTGAGAGGAAGTAAACGGATAACATATTTGCAAAAAGATTCATCATTTCTTATTTTGTTCTCTGAATATAAATTACTAATATTTTGTCGATATAAAAACGCAGGCAAATTTGCGAGTATCAGCTAGTCATAAATAATATTAGAAGGTTCTTATACTTTTAGATTAAGTCGAGTTTTATACAGACTTTCCCAAAATAACTGTTACTCATTGGTTTGTTACTTACTATATTGTTAGATTATAATTGTGTATATTTTGGTCGCTTTTCTTAGATAAAATTATTTTTAACCTACTTCAAAAAAAGGAGGAGGTTCTCAATTCGGCTGTATTTTTTTATGTTTGTTACCTCATAACTTTGGACTGGGTGAACCGATTTCGATAATTCTTTGTTTATTTGAAAGCTGGTGCTTCCCGTGTGGTCCATCCAGTTCTGACAACGGTATCCAGTGCAAAAACGTATCAGTGTTAAATTTGCATTAAGTATGTACACGACAAATAGACGAATAACCCAATATCACGCCAATTGATTTCGATGATTTATATTTTAGTGGAAAGGATGTACTTCAAGGGTAGTTTGATGAGAGTTTGGTTAGGTTCTGATTATAGGATCCAAGACAAAGTAATACAAATTTCAAGAAACAAGCCTACTCCTTTCTTAAGGGCCGGCAACGCATCTGTGATTCCTTTCGTGTCGCAGGTGTTTATGGACGGCGGTGATCATATACCATCAGATGACCCGCATGTTTTAGTAAAATATATTTCACTAAAAATGGAAAAATATAGTAAATTTTCTAAAAAAAAAGTAACCAACTTCAATATTAATCAAAAACCCATAAGGCACTAAAAAGCGGAAAATAAATAGTTTATCAAATTAACCAAATTAAATAAAACACGATTATGTGTGCTACCTAGAGATGCATTGGAAGTCGGTGCCTTTGTACCTATGTATGTTTTAGTAGTATGTAGAAGAATTTGGTTAATTTGATAAACTATTTATTTTCCGGTTTTTAGTGCCTTATGGGTTTTTGATTAATATTGAAGTCTGTTAATTCTTTTTTTTGAAAATTTACCTTATTTTAAAACAACAGTTCGAGTACGTTGCGTTAGTATTATTAGTATAATTTTGTACTGAGCTATTTGCAGCTATGTACTGTCATTAGTAACATATACATGTGAAGACTATTGTGTAAAATGGTAACAAGATTATTTGTATTATATGAATATACGATTGTTGTTAGAGCATCAAGTAAATAAATGAATATTTCTTTATAAACTATGAGTTGGCTTTATTTTTTGTGCTATGAAGTAATAATCACATTAAATGGTCACTATAATTTACACATACCTCAATAGGGTCTCGAAGCCTCAGTCACGAATCTAATCATAATAGCTTGTTACTTCTTAGAGTTGAGTGGGAACAACTCATTTGTTATGTTTGCGAGTTATACATTTCAAACTAGCATAAAGGATTACGAACATTGATTTGTATAGAAATTAGTAGTCGAAATCTGTACAAAATATCCGAACTAATATTTGCTTTGCCCTTGCGAAATACTTAATTTTGGAGGCGATCTAAATTCTTGCGTATGTCAAGATAAATACTACTACATATTATAAAACTATATATAAAGTTCTCCATCGAGTGTGTCTGTCTGTGTATACGTTCGCGATAAACTCAAAAACTACTAAACAGATCTCTATTTTCATACGTTACTAGATAGAGAGATCCACGAGGAAGGTTTAGGTATACAATATGTCAAGATGTTGTGTGAATTGGTTGAATTATAACGATAACTGTTGGAAGTGTCGGAAAAATTCAAACCGCCAGAGACCTTTCGTCGAATACGCTGCTTAATGCCTTTGAGAAATAACCAGTGGCGGATTTGCTCTAAGGCCCGAAGGCCCGAGTTTAGGGCGGCCAGATATCAGGGGTGGCCTATCGTGACAAAAAAATCACTGATGAGAACAAGAAATAAATCAAAGTACGTAAATATTCTATAGGCTCGCGCACAAAATGGTGGGCCGAACTGCACGGCATCGTATAACAAAAATTCTTAAAGAAAAGTTGGTAAAAAAGTAAATTCATTATGTACTCAATATGCTGGGTGCTGAGGAAGGGGTGGCTGGTACTTACCACATAGCCTGGGGCCTAGGGAGGCCAAGACTGCAAATCCATGACTGGATATAACAAAACAATTGGATAATAAACGACGCAGACAAGTAGCTGGTGTCTAGTAATATATAAAAACTACTTTAAAACATTAATCCCTACGTATTTGCCAGCTTTAAGTCGAGTATGTAGCTAAATGGAGTCAAACACTCGTCGTTAGTACGGTCTCGAACTAAAATGTCACGTCCCGAACATTTAAAGCCTTCGTTGCTCTTAACCGTATGCTATAATTTTGACATAATGTTTTAATACGAAATCCCAACAACTGTGAATGTGTGGGAACGTCTTTATATGAAATAATTCGACGTTCTCCGAGTTTGGGCGAACAATTAAAAACTTCAAATTCAAATGACGCATGTTTATTACATCATAAGTGTTTTATTGAAAGAAAAATCTTTACAACGTTTGAGGGCATTGGATGAAATATGTATATTAAATTGTTTCGTACATACTCGGTAGAGTATATTTTATTTTTTAGCATAAATCGCTATACTTTTTAGCTTCATAAAGAAATTAAAACGTTAATAGATTTCAAATAATTTAACTGTATTTGGGCATAGTGTCTAAGGTAGAGTAGTCCGGTGAAACTGTTTAGACCTAGCTTGGTCAATGCCGTAGTCAGTTCGAGAAAAAAAGTCTAAGGTATTATTAAACAAAGTAAAGTGCTTTAGCTATAACAAACTTGGAATATATATGTATATATGGATTGATAAATTATAACATATGTTAGCAGGTGTATAGGACATAGTTAATGCAGTCAGGATGCCAATAAATACCAAGTAGTAACTTTCACTCTTTATTAGCCCAGAGTTAGGGCTTACAAACAAAGGAATGCGTAGATAACACCGACATCTTGCCTTTTATAGGCTGAACTATATAATATAGAAGACGTACTATATAAATCAAAGCAATTACCATTTACTTATAATTCCGCTATATGTTTTAAGTAACACAAAGATAATAATTAACGAACAAATTAATATTATTTACTTACCTCAATTCCATATAAAATCATTGTTATTTATGTATCTGAAATATGTTTAGACATACAATTATGTGTGTAGAGTAGCGACATCTAGCCCTTCAGAGGTCAAACTATGGCAGTCAAAGCAATTACTATTATTATCATAAAACTAATGTTATGCAAGTAATAAATGAATAATATCAATTCCTATTTATGTCTCGTTGAAATCTATATCATTATAATCATTCTCATTTATGTATCTTTAATAAAATGGCGTTAGTGTTAATGTGCCTCTTTTATATGTTGGCGCTTGGCACTAGTATCAATGCGTATCTCTAATATGTGGCGCTAGTATCCAGGTGTCTTCAATAAACGAGCGGTACCGGAGGTGGGTAGCTAACCATAGTTCGACCAATTACCAGACCAGTTTGTAAAACGGATGTTTTTATGAAGTCTAGCTAGTATAATTCGCTGTTCAGTATAAAATAAAACCGTCAGAGCAAGAAAAGTTTTTTTCGAACTGGCTTCGCTGTTGACCTGAAGAGCTTTTACATCCTCACCAGACTACAACACGCAATTTATTCACTAATTTATCGAGAGGTAATCATGAAATAATCTTAACACCGCGATTTTATAAACTTTAATACAACGACATCTATCGAATACAATATCAAGGGTAACATTGGTTTAAATCAGATTTTTAACTAATTATTTTTTAGTTCTTTATCTCTGCGTTATTTATTATTTTACATATATTCTTTATAAATAGAGGAATAAACAGAAAACAATTTGGGGAAAAATACACTTACTTTGCTTACAAAATTGCTTTGTAAACCATATTATCCGTATTGTTCCCCTTTCTTGCGGATGCGCACGACACAGCCGACTACATTTCACATATCGCCAAACGGGTAATACTTATAAAAACCATAATTTCCTCTAAAGTTAATGCATGACATTATTTTATTACATCACATTATTAGCCTTACATTAGATAAAGATGCTCAGACTTATTTTTTGTAAGGTTTTTTTTGGACTGAATTTTAATTCATAATGACTTGAATAAGAATGAACCATATAAATAAAAAGTAAAACTAAAATAATTTCATAGAAATTTATCCAATAGTTTTTACGTTATATAAATAGTATATTTACTAAAAAACACGAACGACCGATAGTGAAACTAAAATGTAATCTCCAAATATATACATTTCGTTAATTAATTCAGTATTGTATGTGTTATTATAATTCATATCATATTTATTCGTTTTAATAAGTCATTGTGACATGTTTGATATTTATTTAATTACGCACCAGGCAAGCATAAACATGCAGCGTAAACTCTAAATATGGAATCCGACTGAAATTAACGAAATGCAAATTGCATTTTGAGCCGCGAGCTGCTATCAAAGCACTCTTACAGTGATTACTATTTCGAGAATGGGACTATTCCTGTTACTTGTCGTGACTAGTTCTCAGAATTTCTGCTTTATTTATTAATGAGTAATTACATTTTGTATAATTTTAAGAATAATTTTTGATTGTACAAATAGATTGCTCAAATAATGTACAATCCTATAAATTTATAGCAGATCAGCTTCTGCCCGCGAGTTCGTTCGAGTTACTTTGGGCTAACGCTAACACGCAGCGGAATAGGAGAAAACCCCGATTTAAATATTATTCATTGGCGCTCCGCTCCTATTGGTGTTAGCGTTATAATGTATAGCCTATAACCATCCTCGATAAATGAGCTTGAGCTATATAACATTGAAAGAATTCTCGAAATCGGACCCGTAGTTCCTGAGATTACTCCCTATAACGTCACAACGTCACAAACTTTATTATATTAAGAAGATATTTTTTTTTTTTTTTTAATTGTGCAGTGGCCTAGTGCTACCCCTCGTCAGCACACCTCAACCGCGGGTAGGTCGAGATCAGGTTCGTCGCTGGTTCTGTGAGTTTTCCTTATGTTTAGTGGGTTAATTTTATTCCTTGTACTTGCTCTACCTTGTATTTTATTCTACGTTGTTTGTTTACTTTAAATAATTTGTCTTTATCTGAAGTGCCTACTTTTCTTCTATACCTTGTATTGCTGTAGTCAACTAATCTTTCATAGAGGTCCTAAGCATATACCATTCGTTTCTTTGTCTCTTACTTATTTTCAAATTCTAGCTCTTTTATTTATTAGTGTTTTTATTTTCGGGATATTCGATCGAAGTCCTTGGCGTAAAGGGCGTTGTTTGGTTTTCCTAT
>JACEII010000018.1:3400140-3432498 GCA_014332785.1 Antheraea mylitta | reverse complement strand
AATTAGTTAGTTATAAATGTGATTAAAATTTATTGAAATATAGTCCGATTGTTATGAGTTTAGAAGTGGAACTTACCATAGAAGCTTTGAAATTATGATCCGCAACATTTTTGTGTGACGAAATGTGGTGGGTGTAAACACTCTGTTAAGTAGAATGGGTGCAGTGAGTCGCTTGCCTTCGTTTCTCTCTTTTTTTTCTTTTTTAAAAATCAAAATTAAAAATACATTATTAACTTTAGGCCCTAATAAGGCACTCATGAACTTATGAAGTTGTTAAGGCCTTGCTAGGCCAATAGCGTAGTAAGTTCGAGAAAAAAAAAAACTATACCTCTCGTTGTCCGTGATTACGTGTACTACGTTCAGGCGACGTGGCGATTAGTGAACACAATCTTTGCTATTCAAAAGCTATTCATGAATTATTTATTAAAATGTTGCCCTGTCATTCAAAAGTTTCACTTCTATCGTGTGTCTTTACGACACTTCCTGTCTTTTTATTTTATTTATTAATTTCTTTCTTATATGTAATAATGTTTACCGTTTTGTCACAATCTCACTCGATGTTAAGTGATTATATGACTTAAGTTGGGAACAGGTTAAACTTAGATAAAGCTAATTTTTTAGTGTAGTTGTCATAAAACTTATATTCTATTTATCAGGGGTAATAACTAACCAAGTTAAATTTAAATAATACTCACCAATAGTTCTAGGTTTTTGTTAGATTTGAACGTATATTTGTTTTCTTCTATGTAACTTGCTGAATATGCGATTACTGAACCCAGTGATCAAATAGTTTTTGTCCGGAATTTTCAAACTCATACTAGAATATGAAATAAGATTTACTGTGTTAATTAATACTCTTATAAAAAAAAACAAATGAAAGACATTTCTTTTAACTAACACCACACAATTATTTTAATGCCTTTACATTTTGATAGAAATTAAGTATAGTTCATTTATTTTAAATGAAAAGAGTTTCATTTTATTTTAAACCTTTGTAATCCTTCAACAGCACTAAATCTTCGTGCTGGATTAGTCTGTATCACTAGAGAGCCTGTCGCATTAGAAATGAGACGATATCACCGACCATTATTATCAGACACCTGGGGATAAAAAGATTTGAATTTTGTACCTTTATAAATGTATTCTATTAATGAAGCCTGTGATTCTATATGCGTTTGTTATTTACTTTTGTATATATACTAATATTATAAGGTGGTTTGTTTGTTTGTTTGGATGAACACGGTAATCTCAGGAACAACTGGTCCGATATGAAGAATTCTTCCAGTGTTAAATAGCTCATTTACCGAGGAATACTATACGATATATATAATTACGCAAAGATCAATAGGAGCGTAGCATTAAAAAAGAATGTTTCAAAATCGGGGTTCTTTTCCATTTTAGAGTTTTTGTTGCCTGTTAGCTAACGCTAACAGCTAACGCCCAAACTAACTATTTCGCCTGAAAAAAATCTCCTGAAGAAATTCCAGCTTCGTTGTATTTACATGTTGTGCCACATATAAAGTGATACTCAATTTATTACATTTTATATAGTAAGTATGTGCAATTAATAGTATTGTACATTCAAGTTAGCGCATTCTCAGGATATTTGTGATTGGTGATAGCGGTTGATTGAGCTGTATAGAAGTTAATATGCTGTAGTGCCATTTATTGAAAAATGTATAGTAAAATACATTGCCTATGGAAAAAAAAACATATGCTCAAAAACAAACGATTCATTTAAACCAACTTCGGTGGACATCAAAGGGATTTTGAATTTGTCTATCGCAGATGAAAGATGGGTAAGTGGAAAGATGAGTTATATATGTAGATAAATGGAGGATTTGATTTGAAGTAAATCCTTTGTTAATAGACAAAAAATTCATCCTAGTTGGCAGGTGTTTATAACAAGTTGTACAACATGTACGGTGTTATTACAAAAACTTTAAATACGTATTGAATACTTGCTTTAAAAAGGTTACGTTTTAAATGTACCGCACTCGCTGAATGTTCGCCATTTTACTCTTTTGTCTCGCTTTGGCTAGATTAGGTTAGACTTGCGAAAAAAGGATAACGCGAACTTGCCTCGGGCGAGCGCGATGTATTTAGTACAAAACCTTTTTAAAGCAAACATTTAATACGTATTTAACTTTTCTGTAATAACACCGAGAATCTATATATATTCATGTACACGTACTCACAATATAGTTTGATGTTCATTGCATAAAGGATTTTATATATAAGGTCGTAAAGTGTACATTAAAGTTATAATGAAGTTAAGTGAGTGCGTTATGGCTCTGCAAGATAGTCGGTAGTTTTATTAGTTACTTCAACTTTTACTACCGGACTATACGTGGGGATTTTTAGTTTTGAAATCAAGTTTGGTATAAATTTTCTACAGCTTTTATGACCTGTTCCAGTGATATAATGTGTTCATCTTATAATTATGAATAGGAAATAAGAACATCCTGCAACCTTTTTTTTCGATCTGACTACACTATTGACCCAGCAAGGTCTTAACAGCTTCACCGGATTACAGCCCGCAACCTATTTTATTAATTCTATAGATTATGGATGTATGTTTGTTACTCATTTCTATAAACATTTTCAAAGGTATTTTGACGAACCTTACAAAAATATATATCGTTGGATCCACTATGGACTTTTGATACCACGCTATTGACTATATCAGAGTGTTACTTTTTTTTTTCGATATGACTACGCTATTGAGCTAGCAAGGTCTTAATACCTTCACCGGACTACTAAGGCGAGCGCTTAAGGCACTCAGCCGATTTTAAAAATCGCGACCTATATTAGCTAACCTAGCTAACTATATATATATGTATGAGTTGTTGAAACGTATATGTGTACCAAGCATACACGCCTCAACAACTCCTCCATTTATTTATTATCGGAAAATTGAGAGTTTTTCAGTTTGATAAGGGAAAAAAAAGTATACCCTTCCACTTTCATGTGTAAGCGAGTAGGCGTGC
Organism: Antheraea mylitta; assembly: GCA_014332785.1. Lineage (NCBI taxonomy): Eukaryota > Metazoa > Arthropoda > Insecta > Lepidoptera > Saturniidae > Antheraea > Antheraea mylitta. Next base: position 3,429,508 of record JACEII010000018.1, on the reverse strand, counting down.
ACGTGTGTGGGGGTGATCGTATCAGAGTGTCCTCAAACGCTATTGGTTGAAGTTGTCGGCTGTTCATTATTTACCCCCGATATGAGACGCCATTGGTTGAAGGTATTGACTGTTCATAATTTATCTCGATGCGAAAGTTTTATGATGCTGTAAAAGACGATCCACGACTAAATGCTGAGCATAATCGCTCAGATAATTGAGCTACTCACACCTACGGATAATTCGTCGTAACTATATTCCGTTTTGTGTTTCTGTATCAGTTAACGTGTTATTCGATTGCTGTTGGAGGATTGACCGATCAAATCATAACCACGACGTAATTATGGATAATTTCATACTTCTACGTGTATGCCATTTTATCGCTGACCAGACATATACCTTATAAATCAAAATAGTGTATAAACTCTAATTTACAAGGGCATTGTTCAGCTTACTAATAATATATCGAGATTTATTACAAGAACTATCTCAGCACGTGCTTACTAAGCTGTTAGAGATACATGAAATTAACATATAGTGGTATTGTTTTCGTAATCTGTTCCAAAAATGTCCATATTTGGCAACCATTATTGCCAAAATAGTGAACTATACATAAATTTCATTTGATACTGCATTTACATTGATACCTTCGTCACTTACAGTACAAAAAGTAAATAATTTTTATTTACAAGCCTACATCAGAATATGTTATAAGCATTTTCAAATGAAAAAGGCTTTATTCAGTTTAGCTAATAAAGCGCTTATCAATCTGAAACAACCCCTGGTTCAAAAATAACCCACTCATCGCGAAGACTAGACAAGAATCTTCGTCTGGTTTATCTTTTTATAATATAGCTATTTCCGCGACTTCGTCCGCGTGGAATAGTTTCTTTGGGCTAAAGGTAACACGCAGAAAAGCTCTCAAAAGGAAAAAAAGGATTTTGAAACAATCTCCATTGATACTCCACTCCTATTAGTCTTAGCGTGATGATAGTCTTCCCCGAAAAATGAGCTATTTAACACTGAAAGAATTATTCAAATTTTCAAAACAAAATTTTCAAAACTATCGCGTTTAAACAAACTCTTCTGCTTTATAATATTAGTATAGATGTTTTATAGCAATGTTCATTAAACATTTTTTTTAAGCAGGTGCATGCATATAAAGGTTATTTTTTCTAGACATCACCAACGTTCACATATTGATTCATACTCTAATAGCCTCTTGACAACAAAGTCGCTTTACTGGTGCTTAAATTTACTAATTTATAAATATATCAACTCAGACAAAATCGCGGGAGTGTTAGCTAAAATAAATGTTGTTTGTAGAACTTCCGATTTGACACATTACATACTTGAAATTCGTTATTGAACTAATCAATCCTTACTGTAATATGATAAATTGCTTTATTTGGTTATTTTTTCGATTCGTTATGTTACGAATAATTTTTTCTTGAATTTTACTGTTAACATAGATACTTTGACCTTTGTCAAAATATAATACCACCATGTTAGTAATCTACGCGAAGTATAATGAAGTAAGTAATCGGGTAAAGGAGGGCTGGTGTTATTCGCGTCCGCAGGAAGTGTACCTCTCATTCCCCTTCATGTACTATGTGGGCGATGCTAAAGAGTAACAAACAAGTTTTTTTTCGAACTGACTTCGCTATTGACCTAATAAGGTCTAACAGCTCCACCGGACTACTAAGGCGGACTACTTAGGGCACTCACTATTTGCGACTTTTCGAGTTAACCTAAGCTAAGCTACATATTCATACCTATATGAGTTATTGAAACATATATGTGTACCATAAATACCTCAACAACTCTTATACGTACTTTGTGTCGGATAATTTTTCTAAACTATTTCAGCTCGATAATGGAAAAACAAAAATAAAACCCTTCCACTTTCATGTGTAAGCATGTGTGCGTGTACGTGTGTGGTGATATGTGCAATATTGTTGCAATGATGTATGGTTTTTTTGTCACTGTATCGCGCGAGCAGCGTAAGTCAAGGGCTCTACGCCAAGGGAATGGTCCTAGCGACAAATAGAATAATCAATCAATCGACAATAATATAATATGCATACACTATTTACCCCTACGATTAAAATAATCGGGTACCGATGTTCTCTTAACAATGAGATTCGAATGTTCCTATCTTTCTTTATAACGGTACTGCGGTGTTCGATCGTGAACACTTGAATCCATAAATTCTGTTACCACCTAAATTTCCCTGAACCATTATGTTACAGAAGACGTTAACTTATGGTCAAAATACTAGTTCATTTGGATTGATTTAGTTTTTTAGCTTAGATTAATGCATCTAAAGAGATGTTGTTTATATTACGATTATTTATAATACATACAGGAATAATTAAAAGTAGTTGATATTTTTAGAATTAAATTAACACGGCGTGTAGTTTGTTTCAAACAATCTGTATAAGCTTAGATATGTTAAATTAATATTTTCTTTACTCAATGCTAACTTAACCCTAGTTTCATAAATGTTAACAAAATAAATAAAGTATATTATGTACTAATTTATTCAGAACAGTATGGCAGTTTAGTAAGCATCAACCAGATTTGTTGATATGTCCAAATAATCTAAATACACAGACAGTTTTTATTAATACATTAACTGTATCTCGGTTTGTTTTTTTTTTTAATTATGCTAATGTTATTAAATCTTAAAATATTGGTCTGTTTCAACGTACGATTTGTTTTTTTTTTTTCAGGAACCGAGGTCGGCGATATGAACCGGAACTTTACCGAGAAAGGCCGAACTGTGAATGTCTCTGCATAGCGAGTTATCATACCGCCTTAGTTGCATGGTTGACTCTCTACGCAGCCGTCATGTTTTATAAATATTACATTTATGTGTCGTTACTGTTCGTTACACATCAAAATGAGCTAAATTAAGTTTAATCGTACATATAGCATGTTATTTTTTTTTAAGGATTTCAGTTTTTATACACTGAGAACGTAACTAAAATTTTGCCGTTCATAAGGTTTTTAGTTTTTTTATGATTGAAGATTTGCATACAGTACAAAATTTTAAGATCTTGAAAAATAATGTAAAATATCAGGAATAGCAATAGATGGATTTAGCTTGTTTTGAAATGTAAAAACACATGTTTAAGCATACACTATGAAGCGTAATCTATACTAATATTATAAAGAGGTAAAGTTTGTGACGTTGTGAATTGTGACGTTGTAGGGGGTAATCTCAGGAACTACTGATCCCATTTGAATAATTCTTTCATTGTTATATAGCCTATTTATCGAGGATGGTTATAGGCTATATATCATCACGCTAAGACCAATAGGAGCGGAGCAGCTATGAAGAATGTTTAAAAATCGGGGTGCTTTTTCCTCTTGAGAGCTTTTGCTGCATATTAGTCAGCCCAAATTAACTATGTCCACGCGAACGAAGTCGCGGGCATAGGCTAGTATATGTATAAAACTTTAATTGAAATCTCATATAAAATATAACATTTGGTAATTAAATGCAAATGAAACTGCTAGTCACAACTATATTTTATAAACTATATTCTTCTAAAAGAAGATTGTAGCTTATTTACAGTTTTAATAAATTGCTATTCATTTTCTTGTGTTATTAGGAAATGTAAACAAACTTAACTATTATTACGAGCAAAACTGATGAATGCTTCAAACTAAATAACTTACAACACGCTAGTTGGCTTAGTTGTTATACACTTCCTACGCTGACTGATTTTATTAGGATCTATATTGCGATGGTAAAAATCTATTTTCGCGTAACTTTTGTATTTTATGTTCTACCTAAAATTTGTTCATTGGATAGTAAGTCATTTTTAACCGCAACATGATAAAGTAAGCATACAGCATCTAAAAACAGGTAACCGCTGACAAATTTATAATCCGTTGACAGCTGTCACCGTTACATCCGCCTGTAAGCTTTACGGCTACTGCACATAGAATGGTTGACAACATTCTATTGACGCCAAAACTACCGCTGGTTCAAAAAACCGACGTCTCTTCTAGATCTACCCCTGCTTTTGAAGTGAAAACTTTCTTAGGCGCGTCGATCGGTTTTTTTGGGAGAAAATTTATCATTTCACGTCATGACATGTTAGTAAGCATGACAGATGGTATTGCGCTTACGTGGTTTGCGTCAGACTAGCGGCGCGTAGTATAAGAGCCTGTGTACATCAAATATTGTTATTTTGTATTGAGATTGTGCAACCCGTTATGTTTAATGAATAATTAAATTTATAATAAAGTATATGATTATTATTTGGAGTGTAAAAGATGTGAAAGAGATACTAATGATAACAATTTCAATTTACAAATTATGAAAGTCAAATAATTCTTAGTATACTTGATTAAAAAATAAAAATAGAACACACATTAAAATCCATTATTTTGAATTTACACTTCTGTGAGTTAGTCCTTATGACTACCTCGACTTTTTTACCATCACGTACATGCCAGAACCAAAAGATCGTTCAGAAAGTTGTTTTTAAATAACCATTGTACAGCTAGTTCCTTATCACTACATACCACGAAATGTCACAGCTAAGACATCATTTTAAGTGATTTTTTATGGCAGGGCTTTCAAATTCTGATTCACAACATTCTATAACTGTGATTCAACAAATAATGGCGATATTAACACTGTGTCGGTTAAAATAGGAGCAGTGTGTCGCATGCCTTCGGGTAACGGAGAACAGTAAGGCACGCTCTTCTTGCTTTCTTTCTTTCTTGTTGACCGTGGCTACGGCTATTCTAGCAGCGCGACGATCACTGAACAATAATTAAAATGTTACCCTATAAAAGTTACACTTCTATCGTGTATCTTTACGATACATCCTGTTTCTTTTTTATTGTACACAAAGTTTTTGGTGTAAGGGGTGTCGAGTAACATCTTAAGACACCCAAGCCAACCTCACCTGCACGTGGTGCACCCTGCTGATGAACGAACGAGGCAATGGCGATAGCGGGGTGGTAGGGTTTTACAGCCAGACTGGGTCGCAACCACCATGTATATGGCGAAAAGGCCTGTCATAGTGACTCGCTTTTGCGCGTCGCGTTTCGGGATCAGCCTGTGCATATCCAGTACCAGGTGACTTTCGTCATTATGGCCGGCAAGACAGCGGCGACCGACGATGGATGATCTGTCTCTCGGTGGTCGCCACTGTTTTTGGATTGTACTATGCTTACCATCAGGTATAGTGCAGTCACTTTGTCGTGCTACAATAAAAAAAAAAACCGAATCATTAATTCCGATAAAAGATTTTACCTAAATGTAAATATCGCGTTATATTTTTAAATTTATATAATCCGTTAACAAAATATATTGCCAACTTTTTAAAGGAATTCCTTTGGAAAAAGCTTTTGAATATATTTTCACAACGTAAATAAAATGGAGATTTACCGTGGCGCCGTTTAACACGTTTGGGGTAGTGCAGGATTTAGTTAACATCGTAATCATTTTAAATATTCTCACTTCACTTTAGCAAAGTAAAATGTTGAAGGATATTTTAAAATGCATATTGTATTGAATATTTATACCAATCTCATGAGAATGCTTTATTTTATACTAACGGTCCACCCTGATAGTAAAAAACCTTGACAAATAATATACTCAAACCCTCCTCATGGCTCATTGAATCTACTGGTGAAAGCAGCATGAAAATGTATACAGTAGTTTTTGTATTTATTGCCAAAAGATAGGCAGATAAACAGACGTGGCAGAAGACTTTGTTTTATAACATATAATTATTTCTATGTTCGATTTGATGAACAAAGAAAAGTATTTTATTGCTTATATATTAAGGATGGCTAGATAAGTTACATAGATGACCGATAACCTCGAGCTTCTTGGGATCCAACTAACATCGGATCCCAATTTCGGGCGCTCAATTGAACAGAAAACGAGAACAGCTGCAAGAAAACTTGGAATCCTCTCTAAAGTTAAGCAATATTTTACACCAGAACAACTTCTTAACCTGTATCAAGCTCAAGTACGGGATGGATGGACCACTTATGGGATGGATCAGCCAAATATCAGCTGGCTGCTCTTGATTCTATTGAGCGTCGTGGTTTCGTCGTTCGGTTTATCGGTGATGAAGCACTGTGAAACAAAAGAATGCTCAGTTTAGACCATCGACGAAAAGTAGCATGTCTCTCAGTGTTTTATAGGTTACACTTTGGAGAGTGTGCACAGGATATAATTCCGCCGTCCCCATTCCATCTGAGGACGACTAGACGCCGTGAGGGTTTCCACCCTTACGTGGTTGATATTCCCGTAATTCGTACGAAGCGATTTGCTTCCACATTTATTATACATACGGCTAAGAATTCACTCTGGAATTCACTACTGGAATTCACTCCCGGCGTCTGTCTTCCTGACATCTTATAACTTGGGAGTCTTCAAGAGTAGAGTGAATAGGCATCTAGTTGGTAAGCGCGATACATCGTCGGCCTCGTCGTCACTTATCATCAGGTGAGATTGTGGCCAAGCGCGTACCTGATGAATATAAAAAAAAAGTTTACTTATTTTTTTTCCTCTCGTACTTAATTCACATCGTCATTAAAATTACAATAACTTTTGATAGAATGAACCGATTTTAAAGAAACAAAGACTACATGTTTCTTAAGGATATGCTTTATGATGTTTGGTTATCGGGAACGCATCATGCAAATAAACAGACAAAAAACATTTCTAAAAATGATTGAACAAGTGCAGTGTGCTAATGTGATGGCACAACTGTCTAATCGATAACAAAAATACTATCCCAACCATATTTGCTGGTTAGATTTTATACTTACTGCCCATTAAAAACAAATAAGCTTCGCGAGCCTCGTCACACAACGTTTTTTACGTTGCGCGTAATAGGACATTGTTTGTTACGTTAAAGATAATGGTTATTGTAGGTTATGTGTAAAAGATAAAAATATTAAAAACTTTTCTGTAGCTCTTCTTAAGATACACAATTCCGTAACTACACTCTTTGTTGCATCTCGTAACATTTAGCCGTTGTTAGCAATGTAAGTGCTTAAAAACCATCTTTACGACTTAATCTGTAACTTCAATTTCTCTTTATTTTTCTTTATATATAATTTACATTTTTTTATATTACAGGTGGCAAACGAACAGGCGGGTCACCTGATAGTAAGTGATCACCACCTTCCATAGACACTAGTAACACCAAAGGAGTCGCAAGTGCATTGTCAGCCTGTGTTTGGGGGTAGAGGATGGTGATTGGGAGGTGGGAGTGGTGGAGGGAAGGGAGATGTTTTCCTCCGGCTCTCTCAATAACCGAACGAAATACAACACTGCAGGCACTATTACTTCAAGTTGGTTTCCTATGAGAGGGTGGTACTACCCCGGACGAGCCGATCCATTCATGCTGAAACCGGTAATTTCTGTAAATGATTGTAAATACCGTATCAAAATCGGTTACGTAGTTTAGAAGCAGTCAGTACACATACACAGGCAGACGCAGTGTAGCGATTTTATTTTAGACTGTTTACTGAATCAGAGAGTTGTTTACGCAATGTCCCATGAATGTATATACTTAATTTATTGTGCACAAGTGAAGCAAATGGAAAATTATACCATGGAGCATGAAATTCTGAGATGCCACAAAAACTCCCTGGAAGGTCCACAAGGGATCCACCATCTTGTTAGAATATTGACTCACACGACGCTTAACATTGAAGTGATTGCACGACACTTATTGTTATTGACTACGCGACAATGGCAGTAATAATCTGAAAGATTGCCAAAAAATAAAGTTAAAAAAAATAGATTCATTACATTTAATGACACAGAAATTCATTTTGCCTTCATAGATGGCACCACCACCAAATAGCTCGCGCTTTCATTTTGCCGCTGTTTTTTAGTGACATGCGACTGTCGATCAGACTAGGAGTAGAAGAAGTCCGGTGAAGCTGTAAAGGCCTTGCAAGGCCAATAGCGTAGTTAGGTCGAAAAAAAAGTAGGGGTTACGGTTCTTAGCAAAAAAAAAAAGATTTTTAAATCGACTCGAATCGTGGTTTGTAGAATCGATTCATGAAAAAAATCTAGGTATGGAGGATCGGTTATTCAAAATCCGATCTCTTATTTTTTTGCGTTTTTTTTTTAATTATAAATTATTGTAGTGTTTTATTTTTATCTAAATAGGAAGATTTTAATCACGGTTTTATACTGCCAGAGATCGAATCGATGTTTAATATTCATTAAAATGATTTATTTTTCTATGTCCAAAAATTAATCTCAGTTCGCCAAACTTCAATCAGACATAAATCAATTAGTCAGGTACTCCAAATAATCCAAAGTTTTGGATCTCCAAAATTTCCGTAAACTATGGGAAATCTTAAATCCTTTCCTAAACAAATATATTTTCCGCAACAAAACAGTTATAAAAGTGTGACTATTTCATCAAATTTGTAAATTAAGTAAAGTCAATGTCGGTTATCGGACGTTTAGAATATTTATTCACTCAGAGCAATTCTTTCAAAACATGATAATTTATTAAACCGTAGTTAGTGATTGCGAGCCAGTCGCAGCTACCCAATTATCGACAAACAAATTAAAACCCAGACGAATTCCAAAGTGAGTCGCTCGACGGAAGGCAACTGTTGCTGGCGGCAATAAATTGCTACTAATTTCTTTAAGTTGAAACTCAATATTCAACAAAATGTTTTAATAAATTGTAGACCGGTATTGTTGTTTCACGAGCGCTTGATTAGAAGGGATGTATTCTACTAATTCTTTGCTTGTTAATATCTTTATGTGTTAAGAATATATTTGCAATTAATAACTTGTTTACTGTATCTCGTAGATACCACGTAGCTCTGTCGACTAAGTAAACGAACTTACACATATATTTTTTATATTATTATTACTTAATATTAAAAAAATCGAGTCTTAGAGTTCTCAACTTATAAAGTATTTCAACTAATGCGGATTTTGTTAAGATATATTCGACTGCTAGAGGTTAATATTGATTCTTACTAAATTTTTGTTAACATTGTTGACAAAGTTTTGGAGTTGGCAAAAGATAATAAAATGTAAAATAAATAGGGTGTAAATTCATTTCTTCGAGTTAAGAAAGGAAAATATGTACCAAAATATCATGTAAAGACTCGATTATTATCTCAACTTCTAGATGAACTCTTAAGTAATAGAGGTTTTGAAGCTGAAAGGGAAGAAAGCAACAAATTTTTTCTAATTTTTAGGTTTGAAACAAAACTTTTTTTTCTAATGTTCAGGGGTTTTGACCTATGTAGGTAGTAGAGCCACGCTGATCTTATAACTGATTTCAACATTAATGGGTCGGTTCGTCCAGGGTACTACCACCCGACACACAGAAACACCCACGTGAAGTAACAGTGCTTGTATTGTTGCGTTTCGTTCAGTCAGTGAGAGCATCGGAGTCCCACTACCCTCTTTCTCCCTTCCTCTTCCCCTTCCCCCTTTCCCACCAACACATGCTGGCAACGCACTTGCGACTCCTCTGGTGTTACTGGTGTCTATGGACGGTGGTGATCACTTAATATCAGGTGACCCACCTGTTAGTTTGCCTCCTATGACAAAAAAATTAAATAATATCTAGGTTGAATTTAAAAAAATCTACTGTATAGTGATAAAAAAATTTATGCCCCTGTCCTTCTTGATAAGCTAAGGGGTACCGCAAGAGTTATCACCTGCTAGAGTATATACATACGGTGATTCATTATTGGGTGCCAATCCCCATAAGCGTTTATCGGCTCTTCAGCCTAAATCCACAATGATCCTCAAGACAAGGTCAACGCTACTAGAATGTGGTTCTACACCACCAGGCTCACACACTATGGAACTGAGGGTTAAAGCTCCTCTAAAGGTAGCTATTCATGCCGGTGCCCTTGCAGATCATAGATACATGTATTACGCCCACTTTACTGTTGACCCCTACCTCCCTACTTTACCTTAAATTTATTAAGGGAATTTTTAAATCAACGTGATTAGTTTTTAAAACGTATAATGTTATTATCCAAGTTTATTACGAGTAAGCTTCAACTTAAAATAGACTTAAACGTGCAGTATTTCTTAATGACAGGATCATTAGCTACGTAACTAAAGACGTTTAGCGTAGGTGGGATAACTCTCACTAAGAAAATTCTGGTAAAACCTTAGCGATATATAAAAAGAACGTGTAGAATTGTCTTTAGCTAACGATGAGACACGGTTTGCAGGAAAGTTTTTCAAACTTTCGTCTGACGGGCCTCTACAGCTTGACATGAATTACACGCGCTTAAGCTATATACTTTTTTTTTTATAGAAGCACGACAAAGTGACTGCACTATGCCTGATGGTAAGCATAGTACAACCCAAGAACAGTGGCGACCACCGCGAGACAGATCATCCATCGTCGGTCGCCGCTGTCATGCCGGCCATAATGGCGAAAGTCACCCGGTACTGGATATGCACAGGCTGATCCCGAAACGCGCCGCGCAAAAGCGAGTCATTATGACGGGCTTTTTCGCCATGTACATGGTGGTTGCAACCCAGTCGGGCTGTATAACCCTACCACCCTGCTATCACCATTGCCTCGTTCGTTGATCAGCAGGGTGCACCACGTGCAGGTGAGGTTGGCTTGGGTGTCTCAAGTCTTAAGATGTTACTCGACACTCCTTACACCCCAAACATTTTACTACATCTAAATAAAGTATTAATATCCGGCACTTTGATATCTAGTAGTGGTCGGCCAGTACCATCCGACCCACAGAAAACCGACGTGAAATAACAGTGCTTGCATTACCACATTTTTGTAGCGCTTCCGGGATGTTTGCAAATGCTAAGGTTGATGATTTCTATGCTATAATCCGTAAGAGAATAGCATCCATCCTGGATAGACTTCGTGATAGTCCCAATAATATAATGAGAACAATGGCAAACATGTACGACCGTCCTTTCATGAAACACTGGATATCTGTTGTCATATAATATTGTGATGTTCATCTTTTCATCCTATTTCATATTCATTTGTATAAAAGCACATGTTAATTTAGTTATTTAATTTTATTTTTTAAATTACTACTAATGTATATAATTTATTTTTGTGGACTCTTGTTGTCTGATAAATAAATTATTATTATTATTATTGCGTTCGTTCGGTAAGTGAAAGCGCCGGAAGCCCACCTACCCTTCCTTCCCCTCTCCTCTCCCTCCTCATGCCTCCTCCCTTCAATCGAATAGGCTGGCAATGCGCTTGCGACTCCCCTGGTGTTGTTAATAAATATGGATTGTGGTGATCACTTAATATAAGCTGACCTACCTGTTTGTTTGACTCTTATGACATAAAAAAAAACATCATAGTCCAAGACGCTCCGTAAGTATTTTACACAAATTACTCTTTTCTTTGCGGATCAACTTTTCTTTTCAGGATGAAAGTCAAAAAAATTGTTTGTCAATAAATTCTTGAAAGATTTTCGTGAAATTTTCTTTTTGCCATAGCAGAGAGTTTAGCTAAGAATTTTATCTCCCTATACTTCTAAAAAAATAAATAAAAAATAAAGATAGGTCGGTTTCGAACCGACATCGTCAGACCGTATAAAGTACGTTATAATTGAGCTACGGCAACATGACGTTTATTTGAATAATTAATTATCAACCACTTGAATTAGAACTATAAAATTTAATATGTAGGCTAAATCCTATTGACGTGTATGTTTCTGTTTTTGTCATGGAGTATTATCTTTTAGAACTAGAAATACATTTCAAACAACTAAATCAAAATGGAAATTTATGTAGATATAGTTTAGTTTTTACAGTATGGTAATTGGTGAAGTTAGTCAGAAAATAATGCGAAATAAAACTATAAGTCGGCAAAATTATTGCGTTGTCGCTGCTGCTAGCTGTACGCGAATAATGAACGGGCGCAGAAGTCGGTGACGTAGGAGAAACTCATGGGGTACATGTAGGTTAGTTTTTATCTTAATTGGATTAGGTAGATGCTGCGAACGGGTTCTATGATTATTTGAAAAAATTTGTCATATATCAATTGGGTATATATTTGATTGGGTCTCTGGATAGTTTATTTGGATTCACAATTGGAAAACGCAGATATCAATGCAATCGGGTTTGGTTTGTTTTTTAGATTTTGCATGTTTAAGAATACCATTTGAAACCGGGTGTAACCTATTTGGTGCAGAAGAAGTTGCACGGGTTAGCTAGTACATATATTTGTTTTTTATAATATAGGTGGCCAACAAACAGTTGAGACAACTGGTGGTAAGTGATCACCGCCGTCCATAGCAACCCCAGGGGAGTCGCAAGTGCGTTGTTAGCATGTTTGGAGGTAGGGGATGGGAGACGGGGGGGAGGTGGAAGTGGGGGAGAGAGAGGAAGTGGATTCCTACGGCACTTTTATTGACCGAACGAAACGCAACAATGCAAGCACTATTACGTCACGTCGGTTTTCTATGAGAAGGTGGTATTACCCTAGGCGAGCCTACCTGTTCATGCTGAAAATAGTCAGTAATAGCTTCAGCGTGGCTCTACCACCTAGCAGCATGTGTAAATGTATTACACATATAGATCTTATAAATTCTCCAAATTTCACTCACTAATTAATTTCTTTCAAAATTGTTCAACGCGGCTAAAGAAGTTCTTTCTTACTTCAAAAATGAAATGTTTTCGCTTTATAATAACAGTAGACTAAACTATTTGTCTTACTACATGCTATTACCACAAAACATTATTTACTCTATAATTATTTATAAATATTATTCTATTTTCTGGTATTGACAAACAAAAACAAGTTAAACAAAAAATCAAGTCATGCAAATTCGAAAACAAAGGTACAAACACGCCCAACCGCCTCTGTAAATAATAAAACGACATAAGGTGTGAACGGTAGGTGAAGCAGTTGTTTAGCCGCCGTTATTAACTGGATTTTGTACGTCCTGCCCATTTGTTATAAGCTCTGCGTTAACCATGCGCTAACCATTTACTTTTTTTTATTTTTTTGGCATCTAATCTTCTAGAAGATTATTACTACAATTGTCATGTAGGTAATACTATTAGGAACTTTGAACAATTATTGATTATTAAAAACAGAACTGGCCAAGAAACTGTTAAGAATCAATTCAATTCTAACGATTAATCGCTTTTAAATAAACGACACGAGTTCGGATAGAGCTGCCGCACGCTACGACGGAGACCGAAAGAGTCTCAACATGGCAAGCACCGCCCCTTATATGGGCCGTTCGCAGTATAACTACCCGACATTAAAACATAACATTGACAAATGGCATCTCAGGTCATTAGTCATTATTCAAATAACATTCAGTATCAAGATTCGTCATTGAAAGTCATGAAGCACGTGTTCAATATTTTTTCGAAATTCATCTCTTAAGGGGGTAAAACAGGGTCCAAAGATAGTATGAAACTTTGCCGTTTTTAAATTTATTCGAATAACATTCAGTATGAAAATTCGTCATTGAAAGTCATGAAGCACGTGTACAATATTTCTTCTAAATTCATCCCTTAAGGGGGTAAAAGGGGGTGCAAAGATAGTATGAAACTTTGCCGTTTTTAAAGTTATTCGAATAAAATTCAGTATAAAGATTATTCATTGAAAGTCATGAAGCTCGTGTACTATATTTTTTCGAAATTCATCCCTTAAGGGGGTAAAGCGGGGTGCAAAGATAGTATGAAACTTTGCCGTTTTTAAAGTTATTCGAACAAAATTCAGTATGAATATTCTTCATTGAAAGTCATGAAGCACGTGTACAATATTTCTTCGAAATTCATCCCTTAAGGGGGCAGAAGGGGGTGCAAAGTTAGTATTAAACTTTGCCGTTTTTAAAGTTATTTGAATAAAATTCAGTATGAAGATTCTTCATTGAAAGTCATGAAGCACGTGTACTTTTATAAATATTATAAATTACCTTACTACCCTAAATGACTACCTTATTAATTTATTAAATATGTATATAGACGATCTATTGTAGGCTAATATAACTACCTTAATATCGCAAACGAAGTTGCGGGCAAAAGTTAAATAGTAAGTAGAAACATGGGCAGAGCCGCGCGCAATACTAACTTCATATTAATGGAATTAAAACAGATTGGGTTTAGAGGAAGCGCGTGAAGTAATAATAATAAACTAGTCCCAGAAGGTAAGTACGGGGTTGAGTGAACTCAGCGTTGGCGTAAAACATTCACCTCCAGAGCAGTGAGCGCGTGAAGCGAGCTGAAATTACATTACACTCGTATGCTACAGTGAGTCGAGTATGACTGCTTATGCTAATGTTATGATCCCTAATACTTTCACGATTTTTATACAAGCTATTAACATAAACGTTTAAATTTTAAACCGTCATGAATTTATATTATACTGTGATTTTTTAGGGTTCTCCTATCAAAAAAGTATGCTTCTTTCTTAATTTAATGGACTTATCTTACTAACAGTCATAAAAAGTCTGCAGATACTAATTCTATAAAGCTCGGAGTATCTATTTCTTGTTTATTTTATTGCACCAATCTATTAAGTAAATTAAACTGAAACTAACTGAAACTGAAAATAAATAATAAAGAACACAGTTTTTTACACGGCCATTTAATTCCAAACAAAACACCATTGTATAGATATTTGATAATATGAATATCTATACTTTTTAAATATTCAGACATAGAATTGATAATTATGTTCATCATACAAAAACCAGTTATGTGCGGCACTGGTACACCAGACATCTAGGTTCAATTGTAAGGTTACTATTATTACGCCGCGAGGAAAATTTCCACACAATATATTCATATCATTACGGTAGACATCGTAACAAGTAATAAAAGTACCGAATTATGAAGGAGGTTCCTCGTAAAATAAGTTAAAAGATTTTTTTGTTTTACTCTATCGTAAAAACGATAATACTTGTCAGCGTCAAACACGTATTTATAGTTCAAGGGCTAAAGTAAAACACAAATAAAAAACGATTAAGTTTCATTCAAGACCACGCTAATGATCCTGGACTGAATGTAAAATAACATTTATTTTGATAGATATAAAGCATAGACATATTGCGTGTTAGAACGGAACTCTCAATTCTCGAGTCTGAATTGTTATTGGTCGTATTTTGATAGTATTAGTTTATATCTGCAGTGAAGTACTAACATATCATTGATATATGTTGAAAAGAAGTGTTCATCGCATATAAAGTAATTCAAAACCGATTCTTACGTAAAGCGACCGGTGCTCCACCGTACGTTAGGAATGAGTATCTCCACAGGGGCCTGGAGATGCCTACTATCTGGACGTACGTAAAATCATTAACTACTAGATATTTTGAAAAAGCCGCGAATCATCCCAGTCAGTTAGTGGTATCCGCCTCGAATTACGAAACCGTACCAATCGTTCCGCGTTACAAAAGACGACCGCGACATATTTTCACCGATCCTCCGGATAAAATAACGACAGCAAACGATCAGTACCAGCCTGTCTCTCCAAACAGAGCGTGTTCACGCCCACGCCCGCGTAATCACAGATCACGCCGCCGTGGTCTGGGGGTAAATTTCGCTCCCGCACACCAGATTAGGCCCCCTTCGGCAGCGACTCAAGCCTAGGTCCGTTCCCCCGGCGTGGAGCCCTTGAGTACGCTGCTCGCGCGATAGAGTGACACAAAACCTTACATCATTGCTACAACATTACACATAGCATCTATACGCAAATGCATGCCTACACGCTCACACGCTGTTTCTCTTTTTCAGAGATATAAAATAATATCCTATATAGTTTAGAGGAATTTATCCGACACAAAATACATATAGGAGTTGTTGAGGCACGCATGCTTGGTACACATGCATGTTTCAATAACTCATATACGTATATCAAGATAGCTTAGCTTAGGTTAGCTCAGATAGGTCGCGATTTTCTCGCAGGTTCGAAAATAGCCTGCATTTATGAGACGGTCAAGAAGTCAAAGAACTTATCGGGTCCTTGTATAAAGGCTTTCAAAGCCGCCGCCAGAACCCTCCAGGAGGTTGTAGAGTCTCTCGCGGAGCGTACGGAGGGGGAGGAAAACCGGAAGCTCCAGAGAGAGGTGAAGAATCTTTGCCGAGAGGTCGCAGACCTGAGGGCGGAAGTCTTGGCGTGGCGGCAGGAGGCTAACGCCAAAAAGGTGATGCCTCCGTCCCCTCCCCCCATGCCGGCACCGACAGTGTTGGAGTCTCCCAGTAAGTGGTAGGAGGCCCTTACCGGGGTGATCTCCCGGATGAAACAGTCCCAGGCGTCGCTCGCTAACATGCTGAGGGCACGCCTGGAGAGCGTAGAGAAGCGCCTTGCCCCGGAGGTGAATGTTCGCCCGCCTCTGGCGGCTGAGAAGAGGCAGGGTGGTGCGACAGGTGCGGCGAAGACGACCACGAAGGCGCCTCCGGCCCCTATTGCAGCCCCTCTGGGCGTCAACTGGGTCGATCTGCCGGTGCCGGCAGTGGCGACGGCAATGGCGACGGATGGCGCTGCGTGGTCCACAGTTGTGGGCCGCAAAAACAAGACGGCCAGGGCCCAGGCTGCGGTGCCAAAGGCCCCCACCACGGCCCCTAAGACCCCGCCCGCGGGGCCGAAGCTACCTCCCGCCCCCCAATCGGCTGCGGCTAACCTTGCAGGATGACGCGGCCAGCAAGGGGGTTGGTTATAGGGAGGTGCTAATGAAGGCGCGGGAGCACGTGGCCTTGTCCGACATCAGCATTGGTGATGTGCGGGTGAGGCCGACGGCCACGGGGTCCCGGAAGATTGAGCTTCCGGGCCAGGGTAAGGAAAAGGCCGCCGAACTGGCCCGGAAGCTCGAGGTGGCGCTGGCCGAAGTCGCAACGGTCGTCGTCCCGACGAAGAAAGTGGACATCCGGATTGTCGGTTTTGACGATTCGGTGTCCCGGGACGAGGTGATGACCGTCGTGGCGGCAAAGGCCAAGTGTGACCTGGCCGACCTCAGGGTGGGGGAGATAAGAAGGAACTGGGGGGGTCTGGGTGCGGTGCACATGACGCTCCCCGTGGCGGCGGCCAGGGAGCTTGTGGAGGCCGGCAAGCCCCTGGTCGGGTGGAGCGAGTGGAAGAGAGGCCCATGCGCTGTTTTAAATGCATGGGCTTGGGGCACACCCGCCGTTTGTGCCCTTCTTCCTCCAGCAGAGGCAAAGGTTGTTACCGTTGTGGCGCAGCGGGCCACAAAATGGCCGAGTGTAAGGCGGCGGCGGTCCGCTGCGTCATCTGCGCCGAAGCGGGAAAGCCCGCAGAGCACGTGATGGGAAGCCGACTGTGCAGGCCTCCCACAACCAAGGGTAGGGACCTTCCCGTTACGGGAACAGGCCCGACGGTGATCGCCACCAGGCAGGAGGAAGTTGCTATGGACCAGTAATGGTGCACACCAATAGCAATTTCCTCCAGGCGAACTTAAACCACTCCGCCGCTGCACAGGATTTGTTCGTGCAGTCAATGGCGGAGTGGGGTATCGGGCTCGCGGTCGCCGCGGAGCCGTACTACTTTTCCTCCCAGCCGCACTGGGCTGGGGATCGGGCTGGTTCTGTGGCGGTCGTGGCCGGCCGTGGTTCGCCCCTAGCGGTGAGAGAGAGGGGTGCCGAGTTCGTGGCAGCCGTCTGGGGAGAGTACGCCATTGTGGGGGTGTACTTCTCCCCTAACAAGCCCCTGTGGGAGTTTGAGGTGTTCCTCGGCTCCCTGCAAGGAGCTGTCAGACGGCTGTCGCCGCTCCCCGTGGTCCTCATGGGCGATTTAAACGCTAAATCGAGGACCTGGGGAGCGGCAGCTACGAATCTGAGGGGCGTGGCCGTTGAGGAGTGGGCAGCCGAAGTGGGGCTGTCCCTCCTCAACCAGGGGGACGTCCACACGTGCGTGCGACAGAACGGGGGTCTGTGGTAGATGTCTCGTTGGCACTCCGTCTGTCGCACGCCGTGTCCGAGGGTGGAAGGTGCTTGAGGAGGTGGAGACCCTATCGAACCACCGATATATCAGGTTTGAAGTCTCCACCTCCCAAGCCGGAATCAACACCCGCCGCCGGAGGGGCGCGAAGTTCCCCTGTTGGGCGGTGAGCCGCCTCAACCGCGAACTAGCGGAAGAGGCGGCCATCGCCCAGGCGTGGGCCATGCCCCCCCCCCGCAGAACGATGTCGACGCGTCCGCAGCCCGCCTCCGTGGTGCCCTCACGGAGGTTTGCGACGCGTCAATGCCGCGGAGCGTACACCGCCCAGACAAACGGGCGGAGTACTGGTGGTCGCCGGAGATCGCCGATCTCCGGGCGGCCTGTACCGCGGCTCGGCGGCTATACGGGCGCAGCCGCCGCCGGCGGCACCGGGACCCCGAGGCGGAGGCCCGGCTGTATGGCAGCTACAGGGAGTGCAGGAAGACTTTGCAGGCTGCCATCAGCCGGGCAAAGGAAGCGGCATGGGAGGAGATGCTGCAAATGCTGGAGGGGGATCCTTGGGGGCGTCCGTATCGGATGATACGCAAGAACTTACGATTCTGGGTGCCCCCGGTGATGGAGACCCTCCAGCCAGAGGTGGTGGCGAGGGTCGTGGGAGAATTATTTCCCGACCCTCCCCCGCTACCGGCTCCTCCCATGCTGCCGGCACGGGCGGAAGTTGAGGAGGCGTCTGACAGTCCTCCTCCAATTACGGAGGAGGAGATGGGGAGGGCTGTCGAACGCCTACTGAACCGGCGGAGAGTGCCCGGCCCAGATGGGGTCCCGGGTCGGGTGCTCGGCCTTACGCTGGGCCATCTTGGGGGGAGACTTCGGGAGCTGTTCGACCGGTGTTTAGCAGTTGGACGGTTCCCGAAGCCCTGGAAGATTGGGCGCCTCTGCCTGATGGCAAAGGAGGGCCACCCTCCGGACTGCGCGTCCGGGTATCGGCCCCTCGTCCTGCTGGACGACGTCGGGAAAGTGCTGGAAATGGTCGTCTCTTCCCGAGTCGTCCAGCACTTAGAAGGAGCGAGGCCGAATTTATCGAACGCGCAGTTCGGCTTCTGGACAGGGCGTTCAACTGTGGACGCCCTGTGCCTCCTCAAGTCCTGTCCATGCAGGCGACCTCCCAGGGGGAAAGGGTGCTGGCGGTGTCCTTGGACATTGCCAACGCCTTCAACAGCCTACCGCACGGGGTCATTCGGGAGGCGCTCCGTTATTTTGGAGTGCCCCCGTATCTGCGGCGGCTGTTGGAGGCGTACCTCGAGGACAGGGAGGTCGCCTATGTGGATGGCGACGGGCGGATGGTCCGGCGGGCGACGAGGCGGGGGGTTCCACAGGGGTCGGTTTTGGGTCCGCTCTTGTGGAACATGGGCTATGACTGGGTGCTCCGCGGCGCACTCCCATATGGAGCGCGCCTAATCTGTTATGCGGATGACACCCTAGTCATAGCCCAGGGGAGGGATTGGAAGGAGGTGGAGCGCCTGGCTACGATGGCCACAACCCTCGTGGTCAGGCGCATAAGGAGGTTGGGTCTCAGGGTGGCCCTCGAGAAGACCGAGGCCATACTTTTTCATGGGCCTCGGCAGGGGCCACCACCTGGAGTCCACATTATGGTGGAGAGCGCCCGGGTCAGGGTGGGAGCCCAAATGTAGTACTTAGACCTCACCCTGGACGGGCGCTGGCAGTTCGAGCCGCACTTCGCGGCTCTCGGGCCGTGAATTGCTAGGGCGGCGGCGGCACTCGGCCGGTTGCTCCCCAATATTGTATACGAATTTACGGCGGCGAGAAAACGTAGTGGGGAGCCTCCGGCTCCCAGAGAGATAGAGAGTAGGAGGAAACTGTTGCGGGAGCGGGAGATAGAGAGATGGATACGGAACCTGGCGGACGCGCGCTTCGGAACGCACACCGTTAGCGCCGTCCGCCCAGTCCTGCGTGAGTGGATTGGGAGGAGACGGGGCTCCCTGTCGTTCAGACTGGTGCAGGTGCTGACCGGACACGGTTGTTTCGGGTGGTACCTGCACCGGATCGCTCGCAGGGAGCCAACCGCCGCCTGCCATGAGTGCGGCGCTGAGGAAGATACCGCGCAACACACTCTCTCTGAGTGTGCTGCGTGGGAGGTGGAGCGCCGCACTCTGGCGGTGGTGGTAGGAGAGGATCTGTCGCTGCCGAGCGTGGTCTCGTCCATGCTCGGCAGCGAGCAGGCGTGGCGAGCAGTGGCCTCCTTTTGCGAGGAAGTCATCTCGCAAAAGGAGGCGGCGGAGAGGGCCCGCGAGGCGGATCCCCTCAGTGACCGTCTTCGCCAACGGAGGACCGGCAGGAGGAGGCGGCGCTTTGCCCAACTCCTCCTGCCACCGTAGCCGGACCTGAGGGGATGTAGTCGGGGGGCTCATCCCCTCATTGCACAGGTCCGGCGGACGAGGGGAGGCAGCTGGTGTGTACCCAGCTGCCTCTCTATAGGTAAGAGCCCGGCGGCCACCTTCCGCCGGGCGGACCGTTGGGGCGGCTATCTAAGGGGAATAGCTTAGCACGATCCCTTGCCGCCCCAACACTACGGTCTGTCGGTACACCGTGGGGTTTTAGTCCGTGCAAACCGGACATAACCCATCCTTTCCCCCGGGAGGGTGGGTATCCATAAGGGATTTCCCCACGTAAAAAAAAAAAAGATGGGTCTCGATTTTTGCACAAAACAGGCGACAGCCCAAGCCGAGGTGTACAATGCACCCTTGAGTTAGTCGCCCAAACATCTCTGCTCGCCTCAACAGTTCGGTGAAGATGTAAAGACCTCTACAGGTCAACAGTGTTTTCAGTTCGAGAAAAAAAAAAAAAACAAAAAACATCGCATATTTGAATTCATTAAGCCTAGTTATTATCAAAGCTCTTTGCAGCTAACCCGGCAACAGTATCTATACTAATATTATAAACCTAAACTGTGTTATTACAAAAAAGTTAAACACATATTAAATATTTGCTTTAAAAAGTTTTCGTACTAAGTTCGCGTTAACCTTTTTTCGCAAGTCTAACCTAACCTAACCAAAGCGAGACAAGAGAGCGAGATGGCGAACATTCAGCGAGCGCAGTGCATTTCAAACGTAACCTTTTTAAAGCAAGTGTTCAACTTTTTTGTAATAACACCGAATGTATTTGTTTGCTTGAAAGCGCTAATCTCAGGGCCTACTGGTACGTTTTCATTTTTTTTTCATTATTGGATAGCCAGCTTATTTATCGAGGCTATAAGCTATATATCATCAGACTAGGAGCAATAGGAGCGGAGCGCCAATGAAGAATGATTCAAAATCGGGTTGTTTTCCCTTTTGAGAGCTTTTGCTGCATGTTAGCGTTAGCCCAAAGTAACTATTCTCCCCGGACGAAGTCACATACTAGTAGAGAATATATGGTCGATAACTAAATAGTTAAGGTGTATTACAACTCTGTTCATTATTAAAGTGAAGCTTCTTTGAGCGCGAACGACAGTCAAATTTTCAACAATACATCTCTCATGCAAAAAGGGCGGAGAGATATTAATTAGTCTTTACCTATGAAATTACTGTTTTGTATAAAAAAAATTAAACGTATTTTTTAATGTATTTTTATCTGTATTAATCGAAGTAATCACCCATGCAATCAATGCAATATTATTGATTTATTTCTTGCATATTGCACAAAATATCTTGCAGAATTGTTAATTAATAATAATTGATTTGTCTTCCATAGTTTGGCCTATAAAAGGCTAGATGTCGTTGCTCTACACACAAAATTGTATGTCTAAACATATTCGCAACAGAGAATATAACAGAGAAAATGCGGGTCATCTGTTGTTAAGCGATCACCGCCGTGCATAAACGCTAGCAACCCTAGAGGAGTCGCAAGGGTGTAGCCAGCCTGTGTTTAGGGGAATGGAAAGAAAGCAAAGAAGTAAGGGAGAGGACAGAGAAGTGGAGGGGAGATGAGTCTCCGGCGCTCTCACTGACTGAACGAAACGCAATAATGCAACTTCACTGCACTGTTACTTTACGTCGGTTTTCTGTGAGAGGATGGTGCTACCCCGAACGAGCCGACCCATTCATGCTGAAACCAATAATAGCTTCAGCGTGGCTCTACCACCTACTAAGTAGAATTGATGTACGTAAATAATATTAATTTGTTCGTTAATTATTATTTTTGTGTTCCTTAAATCATGTTGCAGAATTGTCGTTGTTCGTCTTATAAATGATTTAGTTCGGCCTATAAAAGGCAAGATGCCGATGATATCTACGCATTCCTATGTGAAAAGGATTGTAAGCCGTAACTCTGACCAAATAAAGAGGGAAAAGAATTACGAAGTGTTTATTGGCATCCTGACTGCATAGAATGTGTTTTACAATACTTGGTAAAAATACAGCTCTATGCGCCTGAAGAAGTTTTCAATTCAAAAATACAGAATAAACTATAGCGAGTACGTATGAGCTGTAGACGTTACTATAAAGTAGAAATGTTGTACTAGAATTGTGATTCTCCATTCGTCTTTATTGTGAACTGATCAAAATGAGTGAAAAGTATCATTTTACAGTTCAAGCGAACGATCTGATCGCTTATACTGTACTACGGTCGAATATTCAACATCATTCACACGAGCTACGCGATTTCATCCCGTTTCACTGTTCATACATTTTAAATAAGAATTATCCTGCCGCGGGATGGAGATATCGGAGAAAGTTACCGACGGTGTCTAACCATTACTCCGAGAAATGCCAATTTAAACTTGTAACGAGGTTTGCCGCGAGTGGCTGCGGAACAAAATTAAAAACTTGACAGAGCCCAGCGTTCGAGCCGCACGGCAACGGCGGCTGGACGGGCGTCTGTAACCGGCCTAACTTTCATCCTCACTTTATTACTGACTTCCTCACGGTAATTTTCAGCCTTTTCAACGAACGATCACGGTAAAAAACTGTAGTAACTAGTTTAAAGTCCGACTGCGTCAGGTTCGAATAAAGTAATATAAGAAGGAATCGTAAAATATTGTCTTTATTAAAGTTTTCCGTTTATCAAAATAGCATCAAAATATTATGTTTTCTTATTCAGTTTTACAAAAAATATTCATTATTAACGACATTCCTAGATACCATTCCTAAGTACATGTAATCTCAGTTATTATAAAAATAAGCTTTAAATTAAGTGTACAGAATTAATTTAATACTATTCATTGTATATTTCTTTCTTTGTTTCTTTGTTTGTTTCTTTCTTTGTCGCCTTCTGATGTTGCTTCGATGTTCAGAATACATCTGTCATGAGCTTCACTGTAGCGATCTTATATGTAAAAAAGGGGTGCAAATCTCTAGATAGAAATTAACATTTGAATAAATTTAGAACTTCTTGTATGCTTATAATACTCAGAGTACAATGCTTTCAATGTGTGCGTGTTCCCGCGCATCGATGAGTCACACATCATCTTATCTGTTACTAGAAGTTTTTGATTATAGCATTGCAAAGTGACTGCGCTATACCTGATGATAAGCACAATACAATCCAAAAACAACGGCAACAAACAAAGAAACAAACCATCTATTGCTGATCGCCGCTGTCATGCCGGCTTGCGTACATGTCTCTTCACGTTACGTTTCAAGGACCCTCTGTTACAGGAAGGACGGATCACAATAGCCGAGAGATTGATCCATGGTTTCACGGTAAGGCAAAGATAAGACGTTGTGAACTTATTGGTTCGTGCTCAGATAGTGTTCAGCGTAGAAATGTGGTTCCGTAGCACAGCGTGCGTGGCTCAGTCATGGAAAATAGAGGAAGGGATTAAATTGAATACCTCTTTAGTACATTCGCCAAGTTTATTTGTGGTCATAGAAAATAATTTAAGATTCCATATAGTTCTTCATTACTCGAATATATTGTATTTTTTGAACGGGTTGTAATCATATATCTACTAAATTATCTATAAAAAGATGAGGTTTAATGTAATAATTATAAACAATTAAATATTATTAACAATTTTATCCTGAGCCTTAAACTATAAACATAAGAGATAGACTGTAAATATTGAATCTCGAGAAACCTCATAAAAAGGAGATACTGCTGAATAAGATCTAAAACTAGATAAATGCCACTGTTAAAACAAAGTAAGGGAAGAAGTCGCAACTATAGCCTGTTATGTTGAGACAGTACGACGTGACCAGAATGGCCAATGTCGACGGTTAAGAGGCGCGACAGCCCTCTCGTACAACAAATGTATATAAAAGCTGTTATTGAATACAAAAGTTATTACATAGTGTTTGTTATAAGCGGTGGCATCTTTGACGGTTGTTATTGTATGTATTTCATTGTATATTTTTGATTTGTGTACTATGTCTAATTTTTTTTTTGTAAAACGAAGCCAAGGTTGTCATTAAAGATTTTTGTTTATATTTATATAATATTCATGTTTTTTCTTTGCAATTATAATTATTACAGTTATAATGTTATTTATGCATATATTAGAGTGCTTTTTTAAACGCTTTTTTTCTGTCAATGTAAAATTTTGATAGTTTTCGGCTGAGTGCCTTAATTGCTCGCCCTAATAATCTGTTGAAGCTGTAAAGGCCTTGCAAGGCCAATAGTGCAGCCAGTTCGAAAAAAATTGTTGATTGAAGTATGGAAGAAAAAATGCCTAAAAATTTCAAGACTTTAGGTACTCTTACAGTGAATGAAATGACTTTCAATACAAAATACACCTAATATTTTTTTTATAACTTTGAAAACACTTTATGCTGTCATATAATTTGAATTCAAGAATTACTGAAGATTGAGTGCTTCACAGTAATAATGGCAGTTGCTACTTTATTTCTACAAATTTTGTGACAAAATTTTGCTATTTTTTTGTTGTTATTTTATTAATGGTGAAACCCACAGAAAAAATATTAATAAAAGATTTGTAAGAATTTTAATTTTCAATAGAAAAAGTCATTTATATTTCTAAAATCGACATTTCCCAAGATATTGAGCTTTTATTTTTTTGTAGCATAAAAGTTTAATGGACTGAGTCAAATTAAAAAATAATAATTGTATGTTCTTTGTTACGAATTTTTTTATAGTTGTCTATATTTATTGACCTACGAGTAAAAAAAGTACCATAATCCATATAGATGAAATTGAAGTGTTCTCTGTTTATCTGGACTAATTCTCGAATCGTCTCACCCGATTTAGACCAGATTTTTACTATTAGAGAGAAAAAAAAATCTAAAGTAAGGCTACATATTACAGTGCTTTCCCATAATGGTTCTAGCAGTGATGACCAAATGTACAATAAAAGGTGACAAACTATAGGAAGTCACTTTTCCATTCGTTTTTATCATGTGTTTGATAGGGTATCCATTACACTGATAGTTATGATGTATTAAATATACTTATAAGCATTTCAATTGGAATTCTACAGGTATTTAATTACTTGATCGAAATATAAAGTTACTGAGTTTTTCATTGACCTACACATTATGCATATGACAGCCGGTTAGCTTACCACGAAGGGGCCGTTCTGTACGACTGCCGACCGTTTTCCAACATTAGGATGGCCATTGTACGTGCTGAGAATCTGTTTCTTTTGGTAAAGTTTGGAGCAATTCTCAAGAGGTCCCAATGTTAAAAATGCGAACGTAACTGACTGAAATATTTAACATTTTTTTTGGAAATATATCTTGAATAATATATTTTTCTTGTCCTATATAAATTATGCATATTTTTCTACGAAACAAAAAAATAAATGATTTTTATTGTTATTGTAAAACTCATCAGTTCATTTTTTTAAAATTATAAACATTTATTCATTTTAATATATCTATACTAATATTATAAAACTGAAGAGTTTGCTTGAACGTGGTAAACTCAGTAATTATTGGTCCAATTAAAAAAAAATCTTTCACTGTTAGATACCTCATTAGTTGAGGAAGCTTATAGACTATGTATATTATCACACTAAGACTAGAAGAGAGAATATTTCAAAATCACGTTTTATTTTCTTTTGAGAGCTCCCGCTGCGTGTTAACGTTGGCTCAAAGTAACTTTTTCACACGGACGAAGTTGCGACCAGAAGCTAGTTCGATAACATTTAATAGTCTACACAAAATAATTCAACAGAACGTACTGGTAGTAATTGTGTATTGATTTAAACTACTTTTAATTTAATTTATTCTATATATTACCTAATATAATAAAACATACCAAACCGGACCTTAATACATCTATCATATACTATATTTTAAGGAATTATTTAAGCATAACAAACGGATATACAACAGGTAAATATAGGTAAATACAGGTAAATTGTTTTCCGTTGTTTCAGTTACTAATAATTCGGTATTTGTATTACTAGTTTCAAATTTAACTTTTTCAGGTACACATTGCATAAAAAAAATCAAACGTTTTTTGTCTATTGAGACGTGGCAGCACGCAGTCCATTCCAAGTGGAATGCAATGTCCACTCTGATATTTAATAATGGGTTTCTGGAAAGTAACGCTTATGCCAATCAAGCGTAGGTGGTAGAGTTACGCTGAAGCTGTAACTGGTCTCAGCATAATTGGGATTATGCCTTTTGTTTGGTCAGTGGGAGCGCCGAAGACCCACCTCTCCCTTTCTCACCACTTCCTCCCCCTCCATTCCCCATCAAGACAGGCTGGCAATGCACTTGCGACTTTTCAGGTGTTGTTTGTGTCTATGAACGGTAGTGATCACTTAACACTCACTCACCTGTGCGTTTGCCTCCTATGATATAAAAAAAACAAATATAATGATTTTATCATTTTAGGCAAATCTGACGAAACCTCATTTGTTGCAATCTATCAAACTATTGAGCCTATAGAGAACGCAAAAGAAACGCACAAACATAAACTCGCAAAACCTTCCAGGCAGTCGGGTAAAAAGGTAAACGAATTGAGCCCTTTTTATGGACGCTTGTAATAATACCCATCATAATATACTTTTTTGAAACGTTTGATCCGTGACTGTTAATTGTAATGAGGAAGCAATTTGGAGTAAATTTGAATCCGGAGTGACAGCGGATGGGATGAATAAATTATGAGGTCTATCAGGCTCGTTCAAAAATTGAACATTATTTAATGTTCGTTTATTCTTCGGTCTTGGGATGAATAATAAAACTGAATAACCTTTAGAAAAATTGGGGATATTTTGGAATTTAATAACATTGCTTTAATATCATTACATAGTATAAATGCCCCTACCGCGTTTGTCTGTCTGTCTGTTCGTGATAAACTCAGAAACTACTGAATGAATTTTCATGCAGATTTCACTAGTGGATTAAGTGATTTATGAGAAAGGTTTTGGTGTATAATTTATCAATGATTTTTTTTTATAATCAGGGCGACACAACATCTGCCGGACCCGGATAAAAAAAAACACGTAAAAAACGGTTATTTATGTTTCCTGGACGTTTTTACATTTTTTTATTTGAGTTATTCTACTGATGAAGGTGTTAATTTGCGGAAATTCATGTTAATAGTATAGTTTCATTAGAAAGGCGTCTAATTATGTGGCCTTTATAAGTCACCTCGATAACATATTTTGTTCTTAAATTTACTATCTTCAGCTTCATAGCGACCAAATATACGCGGCAGACCATTTCTTTGTCTATTGTTTCCTTTAGTAAAATATTTTCTTTCTTCGTTCTATTTATTTCTAGTATCACACTGAACTCTTTGAGGTATACATCAACCAGATAAAATGAAACGCTTTGGGTACAGATAGACCTAATAGTAACTAATCAGTACCAGGCTAAAATAGCAAAGAATCATTGAATAAACTATTTACCATATATTTCTGCAAAATAGCACTTTAATAAATCAAGTATTCAATAGAATCCGACACAAACATTATATGATAAAATTATTGTTTAGACTATCGATGCGGAAGCCTTAGCTGTAAGCCTTTACTCTGATAAATATGTCTGCCATAACATTATCATTTCCTACTATATAGACCTTCATATTAAAGTTAAAATATGTCAGCATGAGGACATGGGGTAAGGAGATAAGACGTAAACATAGTTTATCGTTTGCTTATATAGCTACCAATGTGCATTTTATGAATATTATCCTTTGTAGCATAACGTATTTTGAGTACAGATAACATATATAATAACAGTGTAAATTTAATAGGTCTGTACTTTTTAAATTTTTATAGAAAAAATGTTGCAAGTATCTAGTTATAAGTACAGAATACATTTGAATCAATTTTACATATATCTGTCTGTCTGCTTGTTTGTATGAACACGCATAAATGCTAAAATACTCCGTTCATGATAAAACCTCTTCAAGAAAATCGTAAAAAAAATCAATGAGTAACATTTAGTTCGTGTTTCATTAAAATCGGTTCGATCTACAAAAGTATTTAAAAGTTATTCTAATTTTAATGATGACGCAACTTAAGTACGAGAGAAAAGTAGATAAGTAAATGAACTTTATACATTCAGATGACTTTATATATACTTACATACATTTATACTTACATACATACTTTATACATAATGTAATAATTTAGGTGGTAGAGACACGCTGAAGCTATTATTGGTTTCAGCATGAATGGGTCAGCTCGTCCGGGCTAGCACCACCCTCTCACAGAAAACCGACGTGAAGTAACAGTGCTTCCATTCTTGCGTTTCGTTCGGTCAGTGAGAGCTCCGGAGACCCATTTCCACTCCCCTCTCATCTCCCTTACTCTCTTCCTTTCTCTCTGGGGTTGCTAGTGTCTATGGACGGCGGTGATCACTTAACAACAGGTGACCCGTATTTTCGTTTGCCTCCTATATGATATATAAAAAAAAGGTTTTATGCGGGTAGTCTCGGGCACAGCTAATTTAGACATATATTTATCTTCAGCACTGAAGCAAAATTAAACTTTTGCGTTTCTAAAATTTTATTATAACCGCATATTTTAAATTACGAAGGTGTAAGTCTACAGTTTTAGTATAATACAATTCTGTCACCACACAGTTAATCATATTCTAGTGCAAATTTTCATATTATCATAGCATTTAGGAATACATTGGATTATTTAGAGCAGCTTGACATGCGATGCATGGTACCGCGTGAAATAGTCGACTCAGGTCATATATAGATCCAGTCTTGATAAAGCTACTACTTAATATGTAGTGGATCGATTTCACCCATGTTATATAAGGTATTAAATTGAAATTCTTTTATATGATAAAACAGTTAAAATTATATGTATAACTAGTTGTGCTTATGACTTCATTCGCATAGTAATTTATTTAAAAAAAAACCATTACTAATAAAATCATGTGCATGTATTAATTCCATTTACTTATCTACTTTCAAGCACGAGAGCTTAAGTCGCATCGTCATTAACACGTTCACGCCGGCGCGTACCACCGGTGGCCCGCACTAGACTATCTTTTCTGGCGGCGCGTACCACCGGTGGTACGTATTCGATTGTGCTATTTTTAATAAATAAACGTTAAATT
>JACEII010000018.1:3354680-3399740 GCA_014332785.1 Antheraea mylitta | reverse complement strand
AAAAAAAATTGAACGAATTTAGATTGGATTCGATAGAAAGTAAATTGGGGACTCGAGGAAAAAGTTTAACGAACTTACGCTTCACAAGTTTGAAATTTGAAACTTATCTTCTAATATTATTTCTGTCTACACAGTGTCGTCTCAATGTTATACTTTGATGATAATTTATTTTAACTTTCGTCATATCTATATAACGAACCATCGGACTGAGACAGGTCATTTTTTAGATGAAGAACAGAGAGGATATTTTCGCAAGGCTATCGTAAATCATATAAAAGTGTATTAAGTGTAATACAAATAAGAAAATATTTTTCTATCAACGATGTCAACCTTTGTATTATTTTCCGAGGAAACTTTGTGAAGGTGTTATAGATGAGTGGAGGGTTGAACTAAATTTATAAGAAAAAAAACTAATGTGTTTTGAGTTATTATTAATATTTCTATACATTTATCTACTGAAGTAGCAAATTAACTAAATGTATTTACAGTCTGTTAAGGTGATGAAGAATGTCAATATTCAAACTAGAATATAAAATACGTGTAACACTCGGGGACTGCCGCGGTAAAGCTATTGCATAGCATGTTTTATTAACTTATACAATTATAACTATTTATTTATTTTAATTATGCAGTATTTTTTTCATTTGTTTTTTTTTTCTTTGATATTAATTCAAGTGAAACTGTTTGAGTGTGGAGACCGATAAGAAAACATTTTTTTTTCTTTTATTAAATAAATGAGAAGTTAATATTGTTCAAAATATTTTTATTATCTTACAATACATGTAGGTTATTCAGGAAAATTTATATAATAAATTAATAATTAATTAATAAATTAAAAAAAATAATAAATTAGCATTTCTCCGTGATTTAAAGCTTTGTTATCATGTGGTGTTAGTAACTATACAATTACAGTAACTCGCTACTATTATTTCTAAAATAACCTTATTGTCTCCAATAGTAATTTCTCGATAAATTCACCTTCGCCTGAATTCTTCCAAAGGTTTTTACCTCGCTAGACAATTTTCTACATTTCTATTGGTGTCTTGTTTGTTGTCAATATAATGATACATTATGATATATATTGTAGCTTACCTTTTTCCTTTCCTAACTGTGTATCCTAAGCGACTATAATCTTATCTGGATTGAACATACACCGTCTTTGTTTATATAATAGTATTTTTTATTACAGCTTATTATCAAAAAAGAAATTATAATGATAAATAGTCTAGATCCGTTCTAAAGTTCAGTCCTGTAAATATCTAAATCCGTACAAATTACGCTTATTTATGTAAACGACACACACGCCATCTATTGTACGTCGATAGTATTATAATAGCAATATTTACGTAAGCGCCAACAATGAATGCTTTGTTGATGCTTGTAACAGAAATAGACAAATATTTTTATATGTTAAGAAATGGAATAGGATATTAATTATTTTTTTATAATTAGATGAATATTGTTATTTATTCAAAATCAATCATTGAGGCTTAAATTCATTGATATATATTAATCCATTGTTATTCGAAAAAATATAAATATACCGTTATTCTACACGTGAATAAAATTTCATCTAAATTGAAATGACTCAGATGTGTAAGCGTCGCGGTCAAGGCGTTGCCTCGTTGTTATGCAAATTCTTTGTACTACGAAGCAATTATGTTCTATGTTCCAGCCGTATATCACATTATTTCATGGAAAAAAAATTGTTGCATAAACTGTCATCATCACACACATTAATATATTTTATATAAATATTACTAAATATCTTCAAATTTGTTATAATTTTGTAATTTTTTCGAGGTGTCAAGGTTCGTAGTCGTCACATAGGTTTACATACACTAATAATTGATTGTGGGAAAGTTTAAGGCGCTTACTACATCCTGGATGTCGTAATTGAACGTTATATAATTAATATTCTTAGTTAATATGAATATCTATTTTTTCCTTAATTTATCTCAACAAAACTCGCCAAGATCTTTGCGAATATCAATATTCACTGTTTTTCGAAAAAAAATTTCGTTTTAAACCGTTGTCAATTATTATGCTGTTGGGTAATTTGGTGTTTTAGTAATGTATTACAGTGCACAATGCAATGAGTACTCGTGTTTGATAGTATGTTATGGCAAACTACTTTTTTTTTCGAACTGACTACGCTATTGACCCTGGTAGGGCTTAACAGCTTCACTATGATAAGTTAGTAGGTGGTAGAGCCACGCTCAAGGTATCCACTCGCTTCAGCATTCGGAGTACCACCCGACCCACAGAAAACCGAAGTAAAGTAACAGTGCTTGCATTGTTGCGTTTCATTCCGTCAGTGAGAGCGCTGGAGTCCCACCTCTCCTCACTTTCCTCCTTTCCTCTTCCCATTCTCACCCCACCCTCCTCGAACACAGGCTGGCAACGCATTTGCAACTCCCCTGGTATTGCAAGTGTCTATGGACGGTGGTGATCACTTACTGCCAGGTGACCCTCCTGTTTGTTTACCGCCTATGATATAAAAAAGACTAATAACATGAAGTGTCCTTTCTTCACGTATTTATTTGTTTTATAGTAAAAATAAGAGTTATTGCGCTTTTACTTGGTACGGTAAAAGGAAAATGATAATTTTATCTAGCGTGTAACAAAGTAAATGTTGCTATAATAACGATTAAAGAAACTTTAAGCTAAATAGCTACGGAATATAACGTATCCATCATTACTATAGCAAAATAACATATCGCAAAAATCGCATATCGCATTAATCGTTGAAATCAACAAATCAGGCAATTAAATCCAAGTGTTTAGTCAATGTCATATATCTCGGTATGTTCGTTTTGATTTACGAAATTAACACGTGCTTATATTCAGCCAATATAGCTAATTTGCTTCCATTTTTATTTAAAAATGATATTCTTACTATTTCATTTTTAATACGTTGTAATTTTTAAAATTATTTCTATTATTTACGTTATAGTAATTGTTATGTAATATGTTTATCAACACTACTGCATGCTACTTATTTGTTTCCAATAGCTAGTAAAACTACGAAACCATTGTCACTGTCAAAACTTAGAAAAACTTTGAAAAACTGAATTTAGTAAAAGACCGGCATAATGTAAATACTAGAAACTGTAATAAACTGGTCATCCCATGTTTCAGACTTAGCAAAACCAGTAATAGTTTCTTAGGTAATAGTGTTAGGTTTTACAATAAAGTCCCAAAACATGTTACCGATTTGCTGGACTGCAAATTTTAGCGCCACGTCAAGCGGGTTTTAGTGTCAAAAGGATATTATAGAGTGGATCATTATGGGCGCGTTCCAGTAGAAGCTCACAACGCTCACAACGCCCTTTTCGCCGTTCCAATAGACAACCGTGAGAGTTGCGGTCGTGGCGAAAACGTCATTGATGACGTCATAACATACGCTCACGCGAAGCTCACGACGCCCCATGTCTGGACGTAGGTCGACGTGAGCGTTCACAAAATTGGTGGGATTCTCAATAAACATGGCGACCGTGAAAATGTCATTATTTGTTACAATATAGGACATTTATATCAAATAACATATTGTATTGAAATACGTAAATGAAATATGTTAATAAAGTTTTGATAATTTTACTTCTTTTGAAAAATGTTGTGAATTCTAAAATTCAATGTAGAAATTAATTTATAATAATTTCATGGTAATTTAATATTTTTCATTTAAGCAATAAGGTTATTTTTATGGATTTATGATAATTAAAATAAAAAAATTGAATGATATATTGTTTCTTTAATATACTTAAATGAATTTAATAATTATATGAACTTACTGTTAAGACTTACAAAGTGTAACTTAACCTCTCAAAGCTTTTGCTTTATTTTTTCTAGATCGCCACATTTATTATTTATCTGAACACTCAAAACGCCCACAAATGCTTTCCACTGGCGCTTACGATCGTAACGCTCGCGAGCTAGTGGAACGGGAAAACCCGCGGTCGTGAGCGTGAGCGTTGTGAGCTTCTACTGGAACGCAGTCTGTGTGAACGATAGTGATGTCTGGAAGTGACTCCTCTCTGTACATCCACTATAAGCTATTGTATGATGTATTGGAGATGTATGTAAAAAAAATGTACCCGATCTTGCCGGTTCTTCTCGATGGCTGGGTTGTTTTCCGAACCGGTGGTAGTTTTTGACGTTCATAAGCGCCTTATTAGGGCCTAAATTGAATAAAGTATTTTTGATTCTGATTTTGAATAATAATAACGAGCAACGAATAATGAATATCAGAATAATGACGTCTTCAATTATTTCCTATGCATTGCGTAGGAATAATGCATTACATAACTAGTTATTTTATCATTTGCAGTCCTTGGGGATAATGCAGATATAATGAATATATTTCCCTAATACTCTTTGTATGTCAATCATACCACGTACGAAGAATAAAATTAGTTTTAGTATAAACATTCCATTTACTCAGAAATTCTAATAGAGTTGTTATGGTTAAGTCAATATCATACTGTTGGTAAATTGACATATTGTAATATATTGACAAAGTGACAATATAAATTAATCAGCACTTATGATCGATGGGTATATGATATGTCAGACCTTTTGTTGATTCATTTGTTGTTTCAATATACCCTTCATATAGTACCGAAATACTTTAGATGATTGTTATATTTTCTAATGTTTATTTCGCTGCAATCATTTGTTTGGTTTATAATATGACCTTTTTAATTTATAAAATCGAATGGTTCGCCAGTGGTCACATTCGACCATAATTAATTAATATTTCAAGTTAAAACATTTAAAAAAATGATTAACTGTAATGTCGGTTTACGGTTCATAATTTTATGTGACAAAGTCATAAAAAAACATGATAGATGCATCATAAGCCAAATGTTTAGGCTGAGCGAGTCTCTCTATCACTTGTTTTGCACTCTCGCTTGCACACTCAGCTCAGGCGGAACGTGACAATGAGTCATGCTTTTTCGTGCATGCAGCTGGCGTTCATCGATTTATAAGACGTTATCACGTTAAAAACGAAACGAGTTTTTTATTGATAAAAGTAAATGTCGTCAATAACTACTAAATAAATTAGCAATTAAGAAAATCGCCTAAGTAATAGAGAAGAGAGATGCTCTTAATTGTTTTGTACCTGCCTATTTATACATAGACGAAGAAGATATATACTAGTTAGATATACGTAAGCCGTTTAAGTTGTAGAGCGCGGTTGCGAGACGCAACTAATACACTTTTGAAATCACCTTTTGCTAATATTATAAAATGCAATTAACTTATGTAGTCCGGTGAAGCTGTTAAGACTTTGCTAGGTCAATAGCGTAGACAGTTCGAGAAAAAAAAAAGCAATTAACTTACATTTAATTTAAAGGTGTAGCTACCACTCGAGCCGTGGAATATTACCCCAATAAAACCTAACCTATTAGATGTGACCAATTGTCGAGGTGTGACGAAATATAGTCACACCTAATAACCTAAAACCTAATCTAAAATACGTGACTATCTGCCGAAGTCTGAACGAATAGTGACATGAAAATGGGATGCAATATATGAGACGATTTAGATGTCGAAGAGGTGATAAGTCATTTCCTTGTATGTGTATTTCGCGCTGTTGGTGGCAGATATGATGTAATACTTATAGGTTATATCGCATTTTACCGGTTTTTTTTTTATTTTTTACACTACCTCAACAAAATTATACTTTAATACTTTTTGGGAAGTACGATACAGTCCAAAAGTAACGATGACTGACACTGTAAAATACTATCGGCAGTCATCGCCATCATGCTGATCTGTAAAAGTATCTCTTTACACCTTGTTTGAATGACCAGATATCGTAAACGGAAGGAGGGGAGAAAGAAGCGAATTCAGATCTTCACAGTAAGGCAGAGATAATAATTTTTGAATTTGTTTATGGAATGGTTGCTCTTGTACTGTTATGGTGTGGCAACAACTTTGGCAATCAATATCACATGAGTTTGTAATGAAACACTGATCTACATATACTAAAGGAAAAGCTATTAAGAACAGGACTAAGCACAGGAAATGTCAATTATTGCATTTTATCCAATAATTAAAAGTAAATAAAAAGCTATGAAAATAGTAACATTAGTTTTAAAGGCAACCCGAAGCTTATTAAAATTACGTCTCTGTTCGTCACTTCTAAAACTCTGGACTAACCGTCTAGTAAAACGCTAAACAATATAATCGATAGAAATATCCGAACAAGTCATGAATAATTCGAACAACAAGGCGGGTCGGAAACTTTTCCTACACACTCCTTATTCGATCCCCTATAATGAATGAAACGACTTTAGAACATTTAAGTAGAGGGAGCTGTGTTCAGTGAACTCAAATTTTGATTGAGTACCTACCGTACCGCAAATTCAATGGAATATTTTTGGCATTTCTAAGTGTTCCATTGAGGTTCTGACCTTTTTTAACTTTCCACAACCGAAATTATGCAAAAACACTTGATAGGTTAATGCCATTTGTTACCTGTATTACAATACTATACGCAAGTACTATTGGATTGGATTTAGTAATAGATTTCTATATATGGTGTAATACTTATGGATATAAGAGTAAAGGAAGAACTAAAAATAACAAGTGTGTAAAAGGTGTGTTTATGTTTACGAAAATATCTTTAAAAGGATATGAAATAAATTGATTATCGAAGGATGTGCATTCCATAAATAAATTCGATATTTCTAATTAATAATTATTCTTGTTAAAACAGCGTTCCTTTTAATCTCACTTGTATATAATCATTTAAATTTCTAGAAATAAAATAATGGATGCCATCAATCTCTTTGCTAGAATGGAAAATTTCCATAAACCTGGTCACATTACCAAGTGGTATGAAATTGTATAACAGGTTTATAGACCAGAATAACTAGTAACAGTATCTTTAGATTATAATATTGACTTTGCCATAACAAGAATACTCCTTTTTATTATGTAGGAATTAAGGCAATTCCCTTTTGCAATGCACAATATTAAAACGGAGCTACGACTGTAGTTGAATATTAAATTAATTAGGCTTTTCCGTAGTGATACAAGCTTTGTGAGTGAAGACTATGAATAGAGAGGCTATATTATTCAGCACCGGAAAATGAATAGGTACAAAGATTTATTTTTAAGCCCGTCAGATCGTAAAAGTAGACATCAGTTACAATCGTTAATAGCCTTCAGTGCAAAGACGAAGGTTTAACGACTCAGGTTAAATAATAATTAACGAGAACTCTCCGTAAGTGTTAATTTGTAACTTGGTTAATTAAAAGTGAACTTTCTTTACCTTTGATAATTACTCTAACGTCGCATTTGATGATTTTATTTTCTATTCTTTTGAGGTATCATTATTACTTAAATATTGTAATTACTTTTGCCTAATATTATTTTTTAGTTATCTTTTATAGTGAGGCATTTGAAATAGATAAATTCCAATACCATGAAAGTTTTTAGTTAAATGTCTTTTTGAAGTTAAAGCTTCTATACTACAGATGATAAGTAACAATGCACCTTTAATTAGTGACACACGAACCTAGTAATGCGGTGAAGCTGTTACGATCTTGAATAAGAGAAAGAGCTCGCATCAGTACAGTAACAAACCTTTTTTGTTTTATTACATCGCTCAAATTTTTGCCATTATCTTATGTCCACGTTTCTAACGGTGCGTCATATTTTATTTAGGACTCGAAGTAACTTGAACTTGGACTTGAAGTATTGTGACAGTTATTATGGCATTAGTTACAAAAATTTAAATATGAGATGACTAATTTCTTTGAAAATATTTAATCATCATGAATTGTTTTTGAAGTGAAAACTTTAGCCTCGTTGAGCAATCTTTGATAGAAGAAAAACTTATGGGTTCGCGTCACCGATGACTTCGAAATGCTAGTGATGCGACAACGACATACTATCGTATCATGGCTATACGTATGTATTCATGATGCATGTATATATACATACATTTTGCATGCGTTTATACAGATGTGGTGTAGTTAGTTGGGGATACTTAGATTTAAATTCACGGAATTTACTTGGAAGGTAACCTACGCCGAGGTTCAACTACTTGGACGCTTTTGTAATAGTTGCTATGTCAGGTAATACCTTCTGCGTTAGTCGCCAAGCTTTATGAAGCTTTACACATCATTTTAGACAAAATTTACAGTCAGTTAGAATAGTATTACATGTGTGTTTGTAGTTCTATGATGATGATGCAAATTATGCAGATGATGATGAAAAATTTTCTTTTAAACCAACTTAGTACAGAATATTGCTTGTTAAAGCGATCACATTTCACTGAGTTATGCCCGGTTTCTGAGGTATTTTAACTGTGGTTTATCTGTTCAATAGCGTTATGGGTTCGATAACTTGTCAAATTGAGTTTCTGAACGCACAATAATATGATAAATGTCAGTAAAAGTCAACGGGCCATTTTATAAGTTTATCTTATGGCTATCTTTGTTGAGTCAATAACTTTTACTAGTTTATTCGAGGGCATAAATTAATATTTTCTTAATTATTAGATCTTGAGACATACTAATAGACGTCTGTCATAATTAAAATAAAAACCAATTAAAGACATTCTCATCACAGAATAAGTGTATGCGTAATAAATGGCGAGTATTTGGATAGTCTTGGCACACAGACTATTTTTTCATCGTTTATGTACCGCACGGAATCAGTATATAAAACGTTTTACATGGAATAAAATTTGCATGTGGCACTGTATTAGGTGTACCGACGCCAAAAATGTGTTCGCACATTAAGGCAGGTGACCTATGACCTCCTCGAGCGA
Organism: Antheraea mylitta; assembly: GCA_014332785.1. Taxonomy (NCBI): domain Eukaryota; kingdom Metazoa; phylum Arthropoda; class Insecta; order Lepidoptera; family Saturniidae; genus Antheraea; species Antheraea mylitta. The sequence continues at coordinate 3,390,949 of JACEII010000018.1, read as the reverse complement.
ATTTGGATGGAGGCCAGGGCGCTTCACGTAAATTTTGTTTTCCACTTGAACATAAGGGACGAATGTTCAAAAGTTAAATTTAAACCTCGTTAAATTATAAATCGGAGGATGTTTTATAATTTGTGTGCACTGGGCATATCGCTAATTTGTTCGTTGAACTTCTTTTGTTATTTTATTATAAAAGGTTTTTTAACTGATGATCAGTCCCACAGCTATGTATAATCAACGTAAATAGAACTACGAGTATGAAGGTCATTAATAATCAATTGCTATTCCTGAGAAATGAGTTTGAATACTAGTGTGTCAGCGCCTGTTACCAAATACACTTTTCGAAGCGGAACACAGTTGTATGAACATTACTATTGCTGCAAGAACTGCCTACTATACACTATTAAATGGAAAACAGTAGCGCGAGCACTGGAGTTATACGGTAAAAATAGTCAACCATACTATTCGTAGGGGAGCCCAGTACCGCGAGCACTAACGTTATGTGGTTGAAATAGTAAGACATACTCTTCGTAGTGGATCGGCAGCGTAGACACTTGTTCTATGCTCCAGAGATAGTCAACCGTTCACATCGGAGCGGAACACAGCAACGCGAGCACTGGAGTTATGCGGTAGAAATAGTCCACCATTCTCATCGTAGGGGAACACAGTAGCACGAGCACTAATGTTATGTGTTGAAATAGTAAACCATACTCTTCGTAATGGAATACAGCAGCGTGAGCATTGGCGTCATACGGTAGAAATAGTCGACAATTCTTTTTGTAGTGGAACAGCAGCCCGAGCACTACTGCTATGCTCCAGAGATAGTCAACCATACACATCGGAGCGGAACACAGTAGTGCGAGCACTGCTTATTTGCCGACGAATTAGTTGGTAGAACTTTACACAGGCTTTCTCACTAAGATCTATTATATAAACCTTATAGTATCATTTAATTTTTTTCTTTTTATTATTGTAAATTTACTGCATTAAATACTCTAATATAGCAAAAACAAGGACAACCTTCCTAATTATTTATTTGTGTACCATTATTATATTCACTGATAATCAGGAAGGAGTAGGTACTGTAAAACTGTGACTATAATGTATGTCTGATTTATAATTATTTTGAATTGTAATGTGATAGTAGTTATTTAATTATGTATTTAATTTAGTAGCTTGGAGGTACTTCGTCAAGTCTGGAAATTTATTTACTTACTTGCTCAATATTTAGTCACTCAAGATTTAGATATCATTTAGTTACTTGCGCAAAGTATGGACATTAATTTATCTATTCTAGTTTTGTGACCGGCGAGGATATAATATTTACTGTGATAAGATTACTGTGATGTCTGGAATTGACTCCTCTATTTGCACTTACTAAAACGATAGTGACGTGTAATGTATTCTAAGTATTTATATATTAAAACCGTAACCCAAGTCGAGTTTCTTGCCGGTTCTTTTCGATGACTAGATTTTTTCCGAACCCGTGGTAGTTTTGACATTCATAAGCATCTTTAAGGCGTAAATTGTATAAAGTACTTTTTATTAAATGTGTTTCTTTATCATTTTGTCGACTTATTCACTTAATGGTAACTGACGACAAGCGAAATAGCATTTTATACGCAATAGTCTTGTTCTCATTTCGTCAACGCTTCTATTAACAAATAGCGTCCAACCCCTAGTCTGCGGTAGGACTTTATCAAAGTGAAAACTAATTCAAAGTTCCGTCATTGTTTGCCAAAGGAGCTCGGTGAGGGAATAAAAAGCATCTTGTCGCCAAACGATATCGAGTTTCTTAAAGCAATTAAGATAAAACCTTCGAGCAAAGCCTGCGGGACGCTGCCCCGTTTGCTTTTGTTGGTGTTGCTTTGTTGATTAACCGTTTTTAACTACCCTTATGTTCCATAAAATATTAGAATTAGGTGTTTCAAACTCATTATTCATACAAAAAAGTATAAAAAACGATCAGTGGTCAAAATACCAAAAAATGGTGTCAATAGGTATGTAAATATAATATGTCAACCTTATCGATGTTTTAGCTGCTTTTTATTAAAGCAAACAAACCTCAAAAGTAATAGACTAGAACGCTAACAAAAACCCTCAAATATTTCCAATACGTATTGGTTATGGAACTTAAAAACAGTAATTTGGTAATTTTATTGCATGCAATAGAATTTTTAGTACCAGAAGAAATTCGCTTCATCTCTAGATATAAGCGGTATTATTACCAAAAAAGTTAAATACGAATTGAATACTTGCTTTAAAATGTTTCGTTTTAAATGCACCGCGCTCGCTGATTGTTCGCCATCTGCTCTTTTGTCTCGCTTTGGTTAGATTAGGTTAGACTTGCGAAAAAGCGATAACACGAACTTGCCTAGGGCGAGCGCGGTGCATTTAGTACGTAACCTTTTCTAAGCAAACATACTTTTTTGTAATAACACCGAACGTGTTTACCATTTTAGTGTTTACCAGTGCGTGTTCCACTGGATCCGAGAATGGTGTAGATTTACAATTGGACCCGGTAGGTGGCGCTGCGGTCGAATAATAGGCTTTTTATTATTAGGGTGGGACAACGTCCGCAGGGACCGCTAGTATTAATATTAAAATTTCAGAATTTGTTTATTGAAATTATTAACATTAGAGTAGTTTTTATATCTATTGGCACTCGGAGGATTAATTATATACAATTTTATAAAGTCAAGTTCATCAATTAAACGTATAATGAGCGGCAAAATATTAATATTACATGTAGACAGCCTCCGCCATACAACGCGTTGCTAGTGTAATGTAAGTCATGCAAGCGCAATACCCCCGGTCATGCTTACGTAACATGTCATGACGCGAGATTATAAATACATCTCTTGCCAAAAATACGGCTCAACGTGCCTAAAAGAGTTTACTTTCTTTATACTACCCCGGGCGAGCCGACCCATTCATACTGAAACCAATAATATATTCAGCGTGGCACACCACCTATGAAAAATATACTTTACACTTTCAAAATATATTTGAAGAGATATAAATAATATCAGTTGTAATGCGTAGGTTTTTACGATATCCCGGCAACATTTAAATGAATAATGTAAAGCAATTACAGCAATGGGTACGTAAGCCCCACGGTCCCTGAGTGATGTACAACAAGCTATTTACACCTTAAACGGGGGCACAAAGCGATGCATTATATAACACAAAACGTCGCCCTCCGAACAAAAAGATCCCACTACAGTTAATGGGATGCCATATAGATGTGCCTAAACCGTGAAGAAATTACTTTAACCGTCCTAAAGCATATTTCACTAGTTGGTACATTCGACTTGGTTCATATGAAAATGGCATCTTATGTGTATTAATTGTGGAATATCTCCTACACTTTTTTCCATTATAATTATATCTATATATTACTACGTGAAGCAAAATCTTTGTACCCCTTTTTAACCTATTTCCCGTAGACGGGTGAACTTGAAATTTGGCATAGTTAAGTTTATATGGCAGAGAAGTACAGAAAGCTGTTTATTTTATATAAAATGCATTAGAAGTACATTAAATTAATTAAAATATGCATTACACACACTACTGCTTGAATTTTACATAACATATACACACATGTAAATAAAAAAGACTTTTTGACAGCCGTCAAGGGTTTTAAAGGAGGTTGCAATGTTCGACTTTATGTATTTTTTAACTCTTACGTTCCAATTACCATTTTTCATCCTACATTCAACAATGATATTATAAAATATAACTATTATTGTAATGTTTATTATTTTTTATGGTGAACTTACTTCAAATGATGATTTAATAAAAAAATGACCCAAATAATACTTTGTATAATAAAAATGAGAATTTTGTTCATAAAAGTAATCCATGACTTAGACATCCGCGGTTACAATGTTGCATTTCAACCTCATGTAGCAACAAAAAAGAATTTATTTTCAAAAGCTAATGGTAGTATTAAAAACATCTTTGTTTTAGATTCACCATTTGATTGTATTGTGGATCCGTTACTCTTCCAAACGATGATACTGGGCATATCACTATTTCTCATAATGAACAGACTACATTTAATTCAATATCACCCAAAAATACCACCTACTCATGGTGTCGTGTAAAATTAATTGAAAATTGCTTCATGGGTTGCGATAAATTTCTTTATTTTCGTAAAGTTATGTTTGCTTAAAATTTGAGAGCTTTATTACCACGTGGTTTTTGTTTGAAATTTCTAATTTATTTCAATTATTATTTACACATAGCTTTTTTTAATGATTATATAATAAAGATCATGGCAAATGGAAAATAACTGAGTAGCCATGATGAAAACCTTTAATAATACAAGAAAAAAGAACAAAAGAACTCTAATAAAGTTCAAACTTTAAGAAATCAATTAACTATGGTTGAATGTCGACCACTGGGCGCCCACTAGTAATTATTAGTTAGTTGAAAAGTGTTATAGATTTTAATTTAACTTTGTTACGTTGTATTATAACTGTTTGACCATTATTATAAGTTATATGTAGTCTAAATACTTTGAAAAGTTCTATATATGCCCGTACATTTTAAATCAAGCTCAGCGTTTTCGGAAAATATGCTGAAAAATCAACGAATATATTCATTTTATCTAAAGTACTAGTGATCAACAGTCGTTTGCATATATCTGTGTATATGTTGACATTTTAATTTATCTTCACAGATCTCATTAATCGGCTAGGTCAATAGCGTAGCCAATTCGAGAAAAAAAAGATCTCAAACGGTTTATGTAATTCACGTTAAAGTAGTTCTCATATGACAGGATTTTTTAAATTCACTTTATGCCCAAAGGCTCAATGACCTATACAGTATATACAATACTAGAATCTGCCCGCGACTTCGTTCGCGCGGAATAGATAATTTGGGTTAACGCTAACACGCAGTGGAAGCTCTCAAGAGAAAAAAAACTCTGATTTTTAAACATTGTTCATTAGTGCACCGCTCCTTTTAGTCTTAGCGTGAAGATATATAGTCTGTAACCCTACTCGATAATTGAGCTAAATAACATTGAAAGAATTTTTCATATCGGACCAGTAGTTCCTGAGATTACTCCCTATAACTTCACAAAATCACAAACTTTACCTCTTCATAATATTAAAATGCATTAGTATAGATTTAATATTAATAAACGTGAAAGGACGAAGATGTACATACTTCTATTCAATTCATCCTCTATTCAGTGTTAATTATTCAAGAGACAACGATACTGTTGTTAGTTGGATTATTCTTCTTTGAGAAGACGGAAACACTAAACCTAGAGTGAGGTTACGCTCCCCAGAGTAGTTGCCGGAATGAATCGATAGGTGCTTCGCGACAGACTTGCAACGTGAGTCTGATAGCTGGTCTGGCGGGAATGCTTCAACATTATTCTTGTATCCACTAACTTTTATGCAGTTTTATAAAACTGATGTATTTTTTACATTTCCTGGCAATTGAGTCTCCAAAGATTGTAACGCCTTTTATCTTGTTTCCTTTACGAATGTGTATAGAAAAGAAATTATTTAATTTATATCTACATAAATATTGTGACATAAAGTTGGTCCTCATGTCTGTGCTTGATTTTTCTAACTTCATCTCAACTACCCAAAATATTTGCAAACGGTATTCACTATCGTTTAACGAATCTCTTCCGGAAGGTTTATGTCTTTTTTTTTTTTTTTTTAATTTTTGGCAATCAATCTTTCGATCATTACTGCCATTGTCGAGTAATCAATAATATTACAAGCGTCGTACGATCATTACAATATCAAGCGTCGTGTCAATCAATATTCTAACAAGATGGTGGATCTCTTGTTAGAACCCTCCAGGGAGTTTTCGTGGCACCTCAGAATTTCATGCTCCGTGGTATTATTTTCCATTCACTTCACTTATGCACAATAAACCAACCATATTACATAGAACACCACCAACTTTACACAATATAGAGTCAAGTAACACAAGATTATGAATAAAATATAAAATCCACTACATGACAGACTGAAATCCCGCCAAAAACTCTTTATGTCTTTATATTTATCTTTTCTATTGTTCATTTGTTTCATTCACTATTCCATTTTATAAGGCAAGGATCATATGATAGCATTGGTGGCAATTCAAAACGTCTCTATAAACAAGATATTTTATAGTTAGCGTCAAACAAAGCTATCACAATAGCTCTTCGCTCATGTGAATAGACGAGAATATCAATGCCTCAAACTAATATATTTTATGCCCGGAAAAAGGACGTTCAAGAAAACAGATTTAAAAAGTGGTTTTTACTCGTTGGTGACAATATTAGGTAAAAATTATAGTATGTCTCCATTTCGATTGCTGAAGGTATTATGAAATCAGATTGAGCCTTTAGCACATTTATATAAAAGCCTGTTTTTAAGAATGTTTTTATATATTAATTTATTTATAAATTATAAACTATGAGACGAATATAAAATTATAGTAAAAGCAAAATACATATATCGTAAAAATTATGACTACATTAAATACATTCAATGAATAAATAACATAAACAAACACATCTCAAATATGCTTAAATTGTGTAAATAAAATGTAGTATTTTTATTATACCTCTCGAAGGTCATATCAGATTAAAAGGATCGAGTAGTGTTTCCTTAGAGAGTTTTCCTTGTCGCCTACGTACCGCTGTAATTTTAGTTGGAAAGGTCATTGACGTTCGTATGAAATAATGACTAGTAGTTTAAGGTCAAGGTCACCATGTATCACTTTATAAAATAATCAGTGGTATCAGTGGTAAAAGGATTAAATTATTGACCTTATTAATAAATCTATAGCCGGATAAAGAAGAGAAAGCATGAAAATTATTCCAACTACTGTCTTCGGGTTCACAAATTATTTTTATACATACTTAATCTATTTTTTTTTAATTACCTTTTACTTATTATTATTTTTTAATTACTCGCAGTTATAGTCTAAATTTTTTGTCCTGAGCTTCAGATAATGTTTGATCGAGTTTTTAGTGGAATCTTGGAATGCCATGTATTTTATCCATAATCTTGTGTTATTTGGCTCTATATTTTGTAATGTTGGCGGTGTTTTACGTAATATAGTTTGGTTATTGTGCACAAGTGAAGTGGATCGGAAATAAAACCGCGGAGCCTGGATTCTGACTTGCCACAAAAATTCCGTGCAAAATTCTAAAAAGACTGCCGCCATCTTGTTGGTTCATTGAAATTATATCACGAAACTTGTAATTTAGTTACTCACCTGACAATGGCAGTAATAGTCTAATTGAAGACTGGTTGCAAAAAAAAAAAATAGAAGAATGTTGAGTATGCAACAACAATGCGGTACTTTCTTAAGTATTTAACCACGTTTTTGTCAATTTTAGTTTGCCACCAAGTGAATAGAAGTGTTTTCTGAGAGCGGCACAAAATCATTTAAACCCTTCTGAGGTTTGGATGAGATTGTGGCAATACTAACTAGTATTGAAATAACAAAAAAAAAGTAGACTGATATACTATAACTTGCATGGTAGTAATGGTATTCTTAAAATAATTTTAATGTATAACTTATATTACTATTCTATGTACATAAAAAACGATTATTTTATTATAATAATACCATTTTAAAATACATTTTAGTTAGTATTTCTTTCATTTCCCTCTAAACCGCTAGCACCTATGTATCATGGCGCTGGTTAATGTCAAGTCAACCTAGGGGTTAGGGGTGTAAGGGGTGTCGAATAACATTGTAAGACTTGAGACACCCAAGCCACCCTCACCTGCACGTGGTGCACCCTGCTGAATAACGAACGAGGCAATGGCGAAAGCGGGGTGGTAAGGTTTTACAGCCTGACTGGGTCGCAACCACCATGTATATGGCGAAAAAGCCCGTAATAGTGATTCGCTTCTGCGGGTCGCGTTTCGGGATCATTCTGTGCATATCCAGCTTTATGCAGGCCGGCATGATAGTGGCGACCGGCGATGGATAGTGTGTCAATCGGTGGTCGCTATTATTTTTGGATTGCACTGTGCTTACCATCAGGCATAGTGCAGTCATTTTGCCGTGCTACAATAAAAAAAAACCTAAACAACACTTTCTTCCATATGAATATTTCTGATCAAAGTTGTGACGTCATACGTTATGAGTGTTGTTTCTGTTCACATAAAAATAAAAGTTAATTAATTATTTTCTATACTTACATACATTATTTAACAGATTTAAAATGAAAATTAAAATGATAATATATTCTGTTGTGTACAAGAAACTATAAAAACAATAAAAGAGTCATTATTTACGTTTATTTTAAAATATAACTGGTACAAATTTCATTACTTATGCTACTTAAATTACAAAGTCAAAATAATACGTCGGACACTTTAATTCCAGCACTGAGCTTAATTACATCGACAGTAAATGAATAAATAAATTACTTTACACTACAGACGATATTGAAATTATTTACACCTATAGTAGTAGTCTAAAAGATTCCAGATGTTTATTCAAATAATTTATTTCTATTATACTAGTTTATATAGATTAAAATAACGGCTTATAATGTCGTGTAAAGAAAGATATATTTATATATTTTATATATTAGAAATTAGAAAAACAGCATCATGTAACGGTATTTTACGCTATCTATAAGATACTGTTCTAAAATTACACCAAATTAAGAAGTTTTTCGAAGCGTCTCTTTTCTTTACGGCGGCAGTTTTGCATTATTTTACAATTATTCTTATAAACTGTTATCAATTATTTAACTGTTTTAAATTGTTATAGAATTTGTACCATTTACACTATTGCACGATAATTGAATTACTTTATGTTTTCAGTATCGTGACTTTGAGTGGGAGATATGTGAAGTGCCATCCTTTTCACACCTATTAACTAATTGCTTGTTTCATGTTCGTTCACACGTTGTGATAACACTGGTTGAACATATCATTGTCAATAACAGATCATCATCATATTCTAAAGCAGTCTGATGCGCAGGAGATATTATAGTGCACAAGCATACGCGCAAATACAGGTGCACTCTCTCGTCCTCACTCTTCTTATCCCAGTGGAACGAAAAGCCGCTACAACCGGAGAAAAGTTTGGATGCTGTGTCTAGGCGATGGTTTCATAAGCCCTCTACCGTCGCCCTGGGCCATTCACCTTGCCCTGATGTCTCCTTCTTCCAAATTTTGCCTTGATCGCCATGCTTCACAAGCGAATTCGCGATCATAGCCTATATATCCTTATCCTTTGAGTGTTTGTCAATAACAGATAATCAAAAGTAGAATAGCCGTATGTTCAATAATCTGTGATTCATTAGATTACTTTCACTTAATGTAATGTAATATAACTATAATATTAATGTGTAATATATATATGTAATATAATATTAATATAACTGTAATATTTCTCGTAATATAGATAATAATTGATGTCCGCCTGTTTTCCTGAAATCGCTATTTAGTCTTAAAAATGTTATAAACAGACAGACAGAATTACTATTGTGTTTATAGTTTGAATCTTAGTTTATGTACATTCTTAGCTCTGTGTTAACTAAATTAAATTATTTAGTTTTTCGTGTCATAGGAGGCAAACGAACAGACGGGTCACCTGATGTTAAATGATCATCGTCGTCCATTACACTTGTAACACCAGGGAAGTCGCAAGTGCGTTGCCAGCCTGTGTTTGGGGAAAGGGGTAAAGGGGGAAGGGGAGGGAGGGAAAGGGAGGTGAGCCTTCAGCGCTCTCACTGACCGAACGAAACGCAACAATGCAAGCACTGTTACTTTACGTCGATTTTCCGTGAGAGGGTCGTACTACCCCGGGTGAGCTGACCCATTCATACTAAAACCAGTAATATCTTCAGCGTGGCTCTACCACCTACAAAAACCTACTTGACACGGGCTTGTCAGCAAATTAATTCAAATACATATTCTTTTTCGTTTGCAGCCTTGAATGTAATTATTCTAGTATGTACAACATAAACGTAATAATGCAAGCAATATAGTATTTTGAGGTTTCTGTTTGGTGCAAGGCAAAGACGATATTGTTTTACAATAAGTCTTTGTATGCATATATGTCTAATGGATATATTTGCAATGTACGCTCTATGTTTAGAGTTCCGTAAAAAATGTTTTTTTTTTTTTACTTATGTAGAAACTAATTTATTGCGCTTTTGTAACAACAACATCGGAAAGTTTACAATATAAAATATCTAATGAAACCGATTCATTTGTAATTCTGTTAACTTTTATCATTAGTAACGAATGCAAAGTAAACAGTAAGAGAAACAATATAAAAGCAATTGTAATGTACTTTTAAAAGAGAGTTATAGTTAAAGAGTCGTCGCATCAGTCATATTCTAAATCTTGCGCTGAGATGACATACCACAATAGTATCTAGTGAATAAGTGTGCGTGAGTAAAATTTCGCTTTTTTCACGTAACCTAATTAGAGCCATCCTAATAAGTCGCTATACAATATAAGAATATAAGTACATCGAAAAAAACACTTTTACTAATTCATGCCAATGAAATAATATATATTCAAATCGCCTCAGCTTATCACTTGAAGAAAAATGCAAACAACGCAATCAATCAACCGGTTGGCACCTCCATGAATAATACCTATCTTGTAAAGAAAACTTTTACAAAAAGATTTATTTCCTTTTTCCGTGAAAAGCTCGATCGGGAAATAGAAAGCAAAGATTGATTTTGAATAAATATAAAATGCGATAATATGATATAAGTGAGATATTGTTAGTGTAATAACTTTAATTTTTATTTCTTTATTACCTTACTTTATTACATTTTTAACTTTTTTTTATGTCATAGGAGGCAAACGAACAGACGGGTCACCTGATGTTAAGTGATCACCGCCGTCAATAGACACTTGCAACATCAGTGGAGTCGCAAATGCATTGTCAGTCTTTATTTGGTAAGGTAAGAGGGAGAGGAGTAGGGAGGGGTGAGTGGAGGAGAGGTGGTCTTCCGACGCTCTCACTGATCGAACGAAACGCAACAATGCAAGCACTGTTACTACACGTCGGTTTTTTGTGTGTCGGGTGGTAGTACCGGGGGCGAGCTGACTCATTCATGCTGAAACCAGTAATAGCTTCAGCGTTCCTCTACCACCTACTTATTACTTGAGATGTTATTTGAATACTAGCTCATTGCCATAACTTTGGCTGCGTTTATTATATCAATTGTTTTATTATATCTCAAAGAGATTAGGTAGCGTTTTCGACGAAAGCTCCCAGACTGTTTGACTTTTCCGACACTTCCAACAATTATCGTTATATTTAAACCAATTTACAAAAAATCTTAACAAATTATATACCTAAATATTTCGCCTGAATTACTCTATATATTAATGAAAATAACGACCAGACAGACAGGCGAGGTGAAGGACTTTGTTTTGTAATATGTAGTGATAGTGAATAATTAAATAATAGTTTGCTAAAGTTATTTACAATTAATAAAATATATTCACGTTAATTTTATGAACACGAAAATAACTGTTCTGTCCTTTTATTTAGCATATTTTCATGATTAAACCTCTGGATCGATTGTAATGAAATCTTGTATATAGGTTACATACCGACGAATTCACTATTATTTTGTTTATAAAACCTTGCCTAATAATATATTTTATAAAACTTTCTGAGTTTATGATTTTGTAAAACGCAGTTCATCTGTTCAAAATTAGCGAAGTCACTCGAATACGTTTAGTTCAAAATTTCAAGGCTTTAGCTCAAATTTATATAAATGTTTCTATGCTTACTCTACCTTTTTAACTAATACTATAAATGCATACATGAATTTGTTTATTTCTTTATACTTAATTCGATCGGCATGAAATATTATATACAACATTTGTATATTTATCAGGGGTATAAAAAAAGAAATAATCAATTTACTATGCTTAACATCAGGCATAGTACAGTCACTTTGCCGTGCTACAATAAAAAAAAATCTTTTGTTCCCAGGGAGTAGTTAAAATTTAAATTCATGCAAGTGATGCCGCCAGCAAAAGATATTTAATAATAATCGTAAAATATAGAATTACTGAAATGAATCTCATAAAATGCAACGTAGATAACTTAAAATCGATACCCCGTGTAGAACATATAGATTAGATACCTACATAGAGCAGTATTTTAAGTAATTATTTACAATTATAGATAACGAAACAGTCAACAGTTCGATAAAATATATAATAACAATAATAAGAAGGAGCATACTAGACGGAAAACCCACAACGTTTTATTATATCGGTACAATTTACACTGTTAATAATATTGAAAAATTAAATTATGTAACATTTATTTTATAAATATTTGAAAGAGATACAATACATAAAGTTAAATAGAACAATAATAATGAAAAAATACTATTGAATTCATCTATAAAAACTAAAATTAATCTTTGGAAAAAAAAAACAAGTTGGCAAATATAACGAAGAATATTGAAATATAATTTATCGAATGTTTTTTTTTAAATTGTCATTGATAAAAAAAATGATAAAACACATTAAAATGACACATAAAACATATATACGGTGTTATTACAAAAAGTTAAATACGTAATGAATACTTGCTTTAAAAAGGTTACGTTTTAAATGCACCGCACAGCTATGGGCGATCACCGATGTCTTTATATTACACGTTTAAAATACGTGAAGAATAAAACATAACATGTCCCATAGGAATAGAGCGAAATAAATAGGACTCCTAACTCTTTGTAAGGAAAATCTAAAATAATGTTCCATGAAGGACGCATCGAGTAAATAATAATCTCAGTAACGACCACGAAGACATAAAATGAAAGAATGGAATTCTTAACGTTCTCCGTTCGCCGTGGAAAAAACCAATTTAAAGTTATGACGTTGTTTACCGAAACTCCTTTTTTTTCTCCGTTCTGCTATCACATCGACGGATATAATTAACTGTTACAAAGTTTCCCTCAGTCCGTTACGCTGTTACTTACGTAAGCCGACTGGCCAGTAATTTATGCGGCTGCATTGTTTCACGAACACGAAATATTGCTAATGCATGTGTTAATGGTGTTAGAATGTCCAGAGAGCCATATATATTGTTAGCGTATATTAAAGCTGTAAAATATAGGATTAATTTAATGGGGCTATTTGAATTATAACATGATGAATTAATTGCTAAAAGAATTACCATTTTCTTTCTGACATTATTTAGAATGCCAGTAATGATGCTTTCATTAAAATAATGTATTGTATAACATGGTTATGGTAGTTTCGATTAGTACAATTTTACCGCAAGCTGCGGTAAATACAGCCAAAATCTATACTATAATAAAACTGTAACAAGTCGAAATCTGTACATTAAATATTTTTTGAAAATTTTAATCAGGGTAGTAGACTATGTTATCGATATAGAAGTCAAAAATAATCTTTTTACAATTTTTTTCTGTCTGTCTGTCTGTCCCTATGAACACGCATCACTCTGAAAGTACTGAACCAATCTTGACGAAACTTGACATAGTGATAACTAATATTACGATATTACATCAAAGCTACTCTTTGTCCCATAAAACGCAAAGGGTTCTCCAGGATGAAGGATTAAAGTCTAGAATCTAAACCCGCATTACTCTGAAAGTACTGAACCAATTTTAATGAAACTTAACACAGTGATAACTGATATTACAAGGCTACATCCAGGATTTTTTGTCCCATAAAACGCAAGGGTTTCTCCAGGATAACGAAAAACAAAAAATTTTAGTTAACGTGACTAGACTTTTTTGCGACACCTTAGTACAAGAGCCGGCAACGTTGGAAGAACAAGAATTTTAGAATAGCTGGTTCTTTAATATATCAATATATATTTTTTTTGTATCATAGGAAGCAAACAAACAGGTGGGTCACGTGATGTTATGTAACCACCACCGTCTATAGATACTAGCAACACCAGGGGTGTCGCAAGTGCGTTGCCAACCTGTGTATGGGGAAGGCGGAGGGAGAGGAGGAAAGGGGAAGAGAGATAGGCCTCCGGTGCTCTCACTGACCAGCGAAACACTACAATGCAAGCACTGTTATTTCACGACGGTTTTCTGTGAGAGGGCGGTATTAGCCCGAACGAGCCGAACCTTTCATGCTGAAACCAGTACTAGGTTCAGTGTGGCTCTACCACTTACACAAATTATTGATGAATCAATAGATAGAACTTAGGACACCTGGTAGCCGGTTAATGTTGTATTTTTAATGTGCATTTTGATTTATGAGTAAGTTTAGGCACCCGATTAGGCCTCCACGGCAGCGGCTCAAGCCTAGGTTCGATCCGTCGGTAGTGAGCCCTTGAGTGCGTTGCTTGCGCGATACGGTGACACACAAATATACATCACCGCTACAATACTACACAATCACCCCCACACACGTGCACGCTTACACGCTTACACATGAAAGTGGAAGGGTTTACTTTTTTCCCTCATCGAACTGAAAAACTCTCAATCTTCCGATTATAAATATATGGAGGAGTTGTTGAGGCTTGTATACTTGGTACACATATACGTTTCAACAACTCATACATATATGAATAGTTAGCTAGGTTAGCTAAGATAGGTCGCGATTTTGCATGCATCAGGCAACAGTCAAGCTGAGGTGTGCCGTGCACCCTTGAGCTGGTTGCCAAAATAAAATCAGCTGAGTACCTTAAGCGCTCGACTTAGTAGTCCGGTGAAGCTGTTAAGACCTTGCTAGGTCAATAGCGTAGTCATTTCGAAAAAAAAAGTAAGTTTAGGATTTTTTTTCAGTAACTTTTAAACTCAATTAAAAACATGAATTTATTACCGCCAACCACATTTTTTTATAAACAATCATATGCCCGCTAAAATATTTTATAAATAAAAATAATTAATTTCAAACCAATTACTTTTTCCATAGCAAAGAACCAATTTCATTTTATTAAACATTATTGATATTAAGATTTCACCATATACAATGAAACAACGATAAACGTAAACGTATGACTTGGGACTGATACCATCTTAAATATATGCGTCGATAACATACGCTGCCACAATTATCGCTATCTTTATCGTGCAGCCAGTACTGCACTAAACTATAGCTATAGCTAAGTTATTATTTTTATAGCAATAAAACGGTCCAAATATTGAGTAAATAACTAAATTAGTCTGAAAGATGAAATTTGTACTTATTTATATCTAAATATAGTTATGATAAAATTACTGCTATTTCAACATGGTTTAAAACTACTTTTACTTTTACTTCCAAAAAATAGCATTAAGCACATTATTGTTAATAATAATGTCTTTCAATAATAATTCCATTTAAATAAAGTTTTAAAGTTAGTTAAAAGAAATTCTAAAATTATTTAAAAATCAATATTTTTGTCTGTAAAGGTACGATATGCACAAATAAACGCAACGTTTACTGGCAACCAGGTAGCTGGGATGTAGTTCGGATGAATATTATAAAGCTGGCTTGATGGATTCTTTCCGCTATGACCTCTGCCTATGTAGGCAATATCGCCAATATCAAGTGAGACAAATACACGTTATAAATTTAATGCCAAATATGCAGTGTTACAACGTAGAATAATCTACAATAGAAACATATCAACATAGATAAATTACCAAAAGGTGATAGGCACTATGTTGTGAGTGGTACAGATATTATAATATATAAAAATATATTGGAAATATATTTAAAATTCGTTTTCGGAACAGTTGCTAACTCTTAGACAATAGTTACATGCAAGTGACAATTGGCGCTTCGACGTGATGTTTGACGCTTTGACACGGTGTTCATATATTTTTCTTTAATGCTATGGAGTATAAAAAGGTTTTAATACATGTTGAAGATAGTTATGATAAAGTAAGTGATAGAGATATATATTTAGTTTTATGTAGGTTAGTTTTTATCTTAATTGATCCTGGTAGATGATGCTACAAACGGGTTCTAGGCTTATTTAAAAAAAAAAATCTCATATAATCCGGGTATATGTTTGAGTGAGTCCGTGGATAGCTTGGTTTCACAATTGGATACGGTAGTTGTGGCTGCAATCGGGTATCAGTTTTATTTATTTTTTTCGCGTTTAAAAATACAGTTGAAACCAGTAATAACCAATTTGGTGCAGACGAAGTTGCACGGTTCAGCTAGTATACAATAAAGGTTAAATAGGTTTAAAAGTTTTTATAATTGAAAAATATGTCTCTTCAAAAAATCATAGAATGTCGTATAAAATTGTGAACGGTATTTATTTTTTAGATTCAAATGATAAAGTAAGCCGTCTGTTGTTGTGTATGAAAGAAAAAGAAAAATAATGAGTTTAGATATAAATTGTAAACGAAGTGTGTAAATAATATTACATTCGTGGGTAATCAAGTATCGTTATCGAATAAAAAGTTTCGTATACCGTCATGTAAGAGTAGAACAAACTTACAAATAAAAAATGAATGAATATAGTTACTATATGATCGTTACTTGCATTTTATACTAATTTGTGGTTCTAGACCTCTTGTAAATTTCTTTGTTTTTGTGCGCGCTTTTATACCTAACAGAAACAAAGGGTGGAAAAGTCTCTGGGAAGTTACATTATTTTTATTTCCTACGAACAGCGCGCATTGATGATTCTATACATTGCCTTTTTTGGCTCAACGAATTTATTCGTGGTGTTCGAAGAGAATTCTAGAAGTTCTATATTTTTCTTTATTACTCGAAATAGTGTTTTTATATAGATTGTGATAATAATGTTTAGTAAAAAAACGGAAGTAACTTTAGAATAGATGACTTAATTAAAAAACTTTCACCAATGTCTATTGGCCGGTTGCGAAGTATTGAAAAAGGCGAACATCGATACTCGATCCTAAGTGAAGAACAAAGTAAATTTAACTCGTTATCGTTTGCCGTTGGCTCGCGAGAATTAAAAATAGAAGTAGCTGACGCAGGCTTTAAACTATTGTTTAGATAAGCCAAGTTAAAATGTTGCGCGGTCGGTAGTTTACAGAAAGTTGAAACGGAAGTTTTTCTTTGGAAAACGAAACTTATGCTACTTTGTATGCGGTTTATGAATGCGAGAGCAAATGCAAACTTTTATCTGATTGTATATTTTTCCATTAATGAAAAAAAAAATAGAAATAATAAATAATTACTCTTTTTATAGTTTTGTATTCCTACATGCTGATAGTATTTAATTTTGAAATTTATTTGTTTGTCAACAAATAACTGCCAAAAAGAATCTGGAAGCTTCGACGTAAATGTTAGAATAGATGGTGTGTTCATAAATTTGTAGGGACACAGTGTAAGCGTGTAAGGCAGAGTGCATGGTAAGCAAATAATTATATGAGAGCGCGACGTATGAACGGCGAGCCAGTTACTGCGCATTGGCCCGCGCGAAAGGTCGTAGACACGGGGTATACCAAAAATTAAACAACGCAAGTTCACGATTGCATTTTAATTAAATAATCCCATTCGTGAGGACCTTCTACAGTCCGCAGGAACAGTACTCATTCGGAGGTCAAACATCTAAACCGACGACTTCCAAAAATTTATAAAATGTCTGTTAACACAGAACATACTTTTCAAATAATGTTACAATGCCGAAATAAATAAATTGCATTTCATACTATCAACGTGGGTATCTTTCACTAAAGGGCATATCCATTGTATGGATGAAAAGTTTATAGTATTTACACGACGTGCCATCGATTTTCAGTTTCCAAAACCTTTGTGACAATATTTGGCAAATATTGGCATTTAAAGAAATGTTTAAAATTTTTATACAAAATATATAAATATTTTGAAACGACTACGGTTAAGTAATATTAGATTCGAGATCTGCAATAAGCCTGTATACTCTAATCTTTGCACTTGGAAATTAGTCATCCTGTATGTTTAGTATTTACTGTTTTATTCGCCATTCAATATTAGATTAAAATATAGTACACCAATAAAAGTTATAAATCTGAGAAATATTAAAAGGACTTTACAGTTTTTATATGTAACACATGAACCAATTAAACAATATAAACATGAGAACGACACTAAGAAATAAACCGTACCTATATATAAAAATGGTTATCATACGATTCATTGAACTCTCGTCGTACAAGGTATCTGAGCAGTCTAAACGGAAAACACCTCTATTCAGATAAATGACAAAATAATAAACATAAAAGCAATTTAAATGGAACGCGGGTACACACGAATGCTATTCTATCAGCTCGTGAAGCCTTTTTTACGTGTTCTTTCAATAACGTCAAACAAGCCCGCCGACACGTGATAACGTCGTTCTCACGGAAACAGACAAAAGAGAGACGGAAAAAAGAATCAAGTCAGAACCACAGTTAATACAGTTACAGTAGTTCAACTAACTTTATTGTTTTGTGAGGCACTGTTTTATTCCTTCTTGCCTAGTCAAATTTGATAAATAAAATTCTTATATACAGCTTATATAATGCTTATAACATAAACAATTTTGTTTTGGATTGATACTGAAGATTAATTGTAATCGTTAAAATAAAACTTATGTCCAGATTCACATGAGGCAGAATTCAAATTAAAAAAAAAGAATGTGATGTCGTGGGACACCAGGTAGAAATGAAGTTCCTTCGGGCTTATGTAAAAAAAAAAATCGTGCTCAATTTTATGTAATCGTAATTCAAATTATCAATTAAAATAACAAAATATGTCCCTTTATTTTAGTTTGACAACATAAAATGACATAGAAATAGAAATAACTACAAAAAAGGAGAAAGACCAAGGTATTATACACTATTCGCTTGTGTATACGATGGTCGCGCCTGCGCACGTATCATTTAACGGTTTTATTCCACGCACTTGTCGTTACGGTTTTACTATCACATTTTTTTCAGTTCAGTCGCGCAGCAAAATCCCTATCTCCTCCAAGCCTGCCGTAAGGTACTTCGTTCCAATAATAGAATAAACAAAACACGTAAACTTAGATCACGTTGCTGTGACGCCTTTTTCTAAGACTGCGCAAATATAAGAAACGTTCTATAACGTACTCTATCTTGTTCTCTCGCACGTTAAGTCCTATAGATGTATATATTTATCTCTTTTAATGCCACTTTTTTGTTTTATAGAGTTTCAAATCCTAACGGGGCTAAATTTTCAACTCAATACTAGTTATCAATGAACTTGAGTTACTCTTTTAGTTCCACTGTCTGAGTACGTTACGAAGCACAATCCTAGCTAAGTCTCCCCGCTTCGTTCGCGATCCGGTAGGTTGTTAGCGCGCTAACAAGACTCCCCGGCCGAAATAGATTGTTGTAGCGGTCGGAGTAAGCTTTTGATTTCAGCTTCTCCTTTACATTTCCGAGCAACCGAGAGTGTCCGACAATTGTGTCGCCTTTGATGTTTTGGTTCTCTTGATTATTGTGTTATGGTGTAATTTTAAATGTAGAATTTATATAAAAATGTTAGATACGGTTTCCCAGTTTTATTGTATTATTTATTTTATAAAAGTTTTACTTATTCTCGCTAGATAATACAACGTGTACGAGTATACCTTTTTGCTGTGTTATAAAGTTCTCCTATCCGTCATCATTATTGATAGCAAGTTTTTGGTTGGATCTTAATCTTTCTTGTAATGATTTTGTTTGATTATATGATGATATATGATTTTATAACATTAATAGCATTTTACATATCTTACTTTGGTCGTTGTACATAACTAAAACGAATTAAAACTATAGCAGGGAACGCGAATTTTGAGCTGTGACAAAAACTACCTGAAAATTTCTAACAAGGTATCACCATTCTGTTTGTAAACATAATATACAAAACATAATATAACATAACTCCATAGGGAGTTTAAAAAAATTATTTAAACACATCTTATTTGCACAAATGTCTGTAAATACACATTGCAATAAAAAATAAGCAGTACATACTTCAATTCTAGATATGACGTAAGATTTAAAGTTTAAAACAAATATTTCATTAAAACTATTTAATTATACAGTAAGCGTATTTCTGACGCTATCGTAATTACTGTTTCCAGTTGCTCGCTCCAGGCTGGTTTTCAGGCAACTGAAATAGGCAATTAGTGACCGGGAACACTTTTTTTCTTTATACTTAAGCGAGTTCTTTTGCGGAGATTTAAAAAATGGAAGCGTTTTAATTTAAAATTTTTAGATTGTTTCTTGCAGATAGTTAACGCTGTATGTAAACTTGTTAAGTTGTAATTAGTCGCTGATAAAAAGCGAAGAAGGTTTACGTCGGTTATTAGAAACATTTTCTTAGAAACACTACCTTATTTCTTTTATGCATAAGTATAGTTTTCTTCTTTTATTCCTTCCTTATTGTAAACTAGCCTCTGCTCGCGACTTTGTTCGCTTGGAATAGTTACTTTGGGCTAACGCAGGGGAAGCTCTCAAGAGGTCACTCCTATTGCTCTTCGCGTGATGATATATAGCCTATAACCATCCTCGATTATTGAGCTATATAACATTGAAAGAATTTTTCAAATCGGACCAGGAGTTCCTGGAATTACTCCCTACAACGTCACAACGTTACAAACTTTACCTCTTTATAATATTAAAAGATAATATGGTGCTTTTATTATTGTGGAAAATAGTTTCGGACGACATAGTATGTTATTTTTTATATTTTATAGTTTTTAGGATTCGATTACTGTACAATATATCTGTAAATCTGTACTATTTGAATATAATATCTTTGTCTAATATTATAATGATAAATCTGAATTGCCAAATCTAGTAGAGTACTGAGGACAGATTTTCAACGGAAGAATGATAGATTGACGGGCTTTACAAAAAACATTGTCACTAGTGTTTATTTTTACCGAAATCTCTTAGCTCACTGCAAGATGTAAATCTACGATTATGCAACCATTACTTCCAAATTCGATAATTCCATAAGAAGTGTCAACATATTTATTAATGAAAAATGAATGATATTAGACATTTTTTGTTGTGTTTTTGTTTGTTAAAAAAAGAACGTAAGTTCATAAAAATGCAACATAAGCACTAATTTCATTCTTAAGGAACTGATGGTTTAAAAACGTTGTGATCAGTTGTCTAACTACTGTCTACAATTCAGTACGTAATTCGATATGAATTTATGTATTAATTTGTATATATTCATGTTTTAATATTTTTATAACTACCTGTAAAAACACACAAACTTATCTACAGTAGAAAGAGATAGAGAATAGGAAAAATGCACATGGAGAGTGTATAACGCTTTTTCTTACGTGACGATTTATGTCTGTCAATTCTCACCGCAAACCGCGTTAAGGAATTTTGTCCCAAAAAAAATCAACAAACATCAATAATACAAAATTTCTCAAATAATAGACCTCATCGAATGGGATAAATAACAGAAAAAATGTACATGAATAACGCTTTTTCTTACGCGACGATTTCTGCCGGTAAGCTTCTATCGCAAGCCGCATTAAGGAAAGTAGTTCCAAAAAATTGACAAAATCATTAATACAAAATTCTTCAAATAATAGGTCTCATCATGTTTACATTACCCACTATTAATTTAAAACCATTCCCCTGTATCAAATTGAAATTACCTAATTATCCTGTCTCTATAGGCGTAACAGAATAATTATAATTAATTATTAATGCTGGCTCTATAAACTAATCAAGGAGTTGGATGATCTCAAGACCCAGAGGCGATCAGTGTGGCAGAGAGATAGCGATGCAATTTCACACTCCAATACTCTGTGTAGCCAGCTGACGTTAAGGGAGATATGTACATGACAAAAATTTTCGGACACAAGGAATAATGCGAATTTTCTGCGATCACGCCCGAGTGAACATTGACCAATGTCACTGTGAATTACTATACTGGAATAACTTAGATTTTGTCGTGTCACGTATTATAGTATATTATTTTAAGACGTTAAAATCGAAAGTACTATATCTAATAATCTATCTATCTAATACCTTTAAACGAGTAATTCTTGTATATTTTTATATTTGTATATATTCAGGATCTCGGAAACGGCGTCGTCTATTTCCGTGAAACTTAGTATGTAGGTAGTTTCAGAGACGATAAATCGATCTAGCTAGATTTTATTCATAAAAAACTATATTAACTGAGATTTCATTTTTTTTTTTCGAAATGAAAACGCTGTTGACCTGTAAAGGTCTTTACAGCTTCACCGAACTATTGAGGCGAGCGCTGAAGGTACTCAACCGATTTGGGATGTTTGGGCGACTAACTCAAGGGTGCACGGCACACCTCGGCTTGGGCTGTCGCCCGTTTTGTGCAAAAATCGCGACCTATCTGAGCTAACCTATGCTAAGCTATCTAGATATACGTATACGAATTATTGAAACATGCATGTGTACCAAGCATGCGTGCCTCAATAACTCCTATATGTATTTTCCTCGGAAAAATTCCTCTAGACTATTGTATATAGGATAGGATAGGATAGGGAAAAATAAGGGTAGAACTCTTTCTCGTTTATTTCTCTGAAAAAGAAAAACAGCGGGTAAACGTGTAGGCGTGCATGTGTGTATAGGTGATGTTTTAGCAGTGATGTAAGGTTTTGTGTCACTGTATCGCATGAGCAGCGTACTCAAGGGCTCCACGCCGAGAGAACGGACCTAGGCTTGAGCCGCTGCGGAGCGAAATTTACCCCCAGACCACGGCGGTGTGATCTGTGGTTATGAATGGGTCGACTTGCTCGGGGTAGTACCACCCTCTCACATAAAATCGACGTGAAGTAACAGTGCTTGCATTGTTGCGTTTCCTTCTGTCAGTGAGAGTGCCGGAGGCCCACTTCCCCTCACCTTCCCTCTCTCCTCTTCCCTTCCTCCCACTCCTCCCCAACACAGGCTGGCAACATACTTGCGACTTCCCAGCGAGTTATGGATGGTGGTGATTCCTTAACGTTGGGCGACAAACCTGATTGTTTGCCTACTATGATATAAAAAAAATGCTGTATGATTCTCTAGGTAAGATTTAACGTGAGCATTTATGTTCAAGCAAACAGACAAACAGATAGATAGACAGGCAGACATTTCTAAAAATGATTGAAATGTTATTATTACTTTTTCCATGACACCTGTAAAATTTTTTTTAGAAAAATCTAACAAATGCATACACGTTACGTTTAAGTTTTTATTATATGTATAGATAGAAAACAGAACAGAAAAAAATAATTTCTTCAAACTATTGTTTTTTTTTAACTACTTCTTAAATACGAGTATGTTATTATATAATTTCTTCAATCTGTGGCGTGCTCCAACTGTAAATGAGTGACTAAAGAATATTGGATCAGAAGCCGGCTCTCGTCATCTCACTCTACCCCCTTGCGAGGGCGGACGAGGGAACTGCTCGAGGCGTATTGCCTCCTCCAGTGGCTTGTCCAGCGATGCCCGTGAAGACGGGCATGTCCTTAGGTTGCCTCTTTGGGCTTGTGGTGACGGGTTGTGGCCTCCTGACGGCGATCACCGGCTTCTGTTGGGGGTGTAAGTATACGGGCGTCACAGGGGTGAAGTGCCACCTGGTCTTTGCATACGGCTTCGAGCGGAATCGGTTGTACTCGCGTCCTTCCGGGCGCGGGGTTTTCTTCTCTTTGTTTTGGGCTTCTGTGTGGGAGGGACATTTGCAGGCGCCACAAAGCTTCCCGCCGCTGACTCCTCGACGTCTCTCCGTGGAAGAGGAGCAAGCTTCCTCGCCTTCCTGGTGTCACCCGACCTGGCGATGGTGCTTGCTCTCTTGTTTCTTGACTCCCTACTATACACCGGACATAGTGTCGCGTTGTTGGAGGGGTGGGCACACCCGCAGTTGACGCAGGTCGGCGGTTCCTCTCGTGGGCGTGCGCATTTATGCGCGAAATGCGGGCCTCCACATTGCACGTATGCGAGTGGGCGGTGACAGTTGTGGGAGGAGTGCCGGAACTGCTGGCACCGGTGGCATTGTACCGGGCCCCTCTTCCCACGCCATCCTTCTAATCTCACTTTCATGTGGAGAAGTTCGGTGATCTCGTAGATCGCGGGTATTATTCCTGGCGTTCTATTTAGAGCACAGAAGAAGATGCTCCCGGATCTTCCTCTCCTTCCTTTAATCTCCCATACGTGTTCCGGGTGCAGTCTCTTCTCCCGGAGGGCTTCAGCAATTTCGGACGGGTGGGTTTCTTCGATGAGGCCACGAATGGCGACCTTGAGGCTGCGTTTGGTGAGGGGTGAGTATGTGAACCACTTCACCCCTTCTTCCCGTTCTAGTTTGGTTAGGTAGTCCCTGAGAATTTGGTTCTCTAGCGGTTTCGACGGGATGAACCGGACTCCATTCCCAAACGGTCGCGCGTTAGGAGATCGTCCTAACATATCCGCCAATCGTTTGAAGTGCTCCGTCCATCTGGGCAGATACTCGACGATCGGCGGAAAGCGTTGGTGAGGCGTCGTAGGTAGTTCCGACTGCGGTCGTAGCGCTACTGTCGAGGCGCTAGGTGTCCTCTCTACGGTAACGCCTTCTGTTTTAGTTGGGTTCCGTACTGGCGCTGCTGTCGCGGCGACCGGGGCTCTCGCCACGGTAACGCCTATAAGTACCGCAGGTGGTGTCGTTTTTAGGCGCGAAAGGCGCGCGGGCTTCGCGGTCGCGGCAGAGGGCTGCTCGCGGGCAACTTTTCGCGGCGTAGTGGGCACTGGTGCGGGGGCGGGCACCGGCGCTACAGAGCGTTCTGAGGAGGCGCGTGGCGGGAGCCTTCGCGCGGGCTCGACCGTCCTCGGCTTCTTCTGATCCGGCAATCGGGCGTCTGGGGCGTGTGGCGGTTTCGCGGGTATCGCGGTGAGCTCCGCATCGGGCTCGCTGCGCTTCCGGCGCAGCGCTCTACCGATCGGGCTGACTTGATTGTCCGGAATCAAGGGTGGGTCGAGATTTCCACGAGCGGCACGTACAAGCGCCACTGTATCTTCAGCAGCTGGTTCTTCGCCGTTTTGCACGGCCTCTTGGAGGCGCAAATACAGCGCCATCCAGTAGATCATCCCCGCCGACAGAACCCCAGCTGAAATAAGCTGGACGAGAGTGAGCATATAACTCTCGTACGCATCTGCCGGCGTTGACGGTCCGCTAGGCGACCTCTGTGGTGTCTCCAAGGGCCGCGGCTACGGCGTGCGTGTAGCGGTGCGGATTCGGAGTCCATGGGGAGAGGTGGTGGTCGTCGTTCTGGCAGCGGCGAGGTCAGTAGGCAAGCTTGGGGTCGTACGTCTCGAAAAACTCGATGACGTAGAGGCGTCGTTGGTACGTCGACTTGACGAAGTCGACGCGGCGGCGCTAGTGCGGCGCATCGTCACGTAGGACAAGCGGTGTCGCGGAGCTCTGGTGAAGGTGTCCTCGTGCGCACTTGACGACGGAGCGAATTCGGATCAGAAGCGTAAGCGCAGCGAAAATATATCGCATCAACTAAGTAGCCTAATTAACGGTACACCGCGCTACATCGACGATTCTCCAACACCACTGTTACCGTTTTAGCGACTTTGTCGCTAGATCTAGCTGATTTTGGACATGTTTAACGACTTTATTGTTTAATCTAGAGACTTAAAAAAATTAGCGACTTCTAGCTACTTATTGAGTATTGAAAATATTTAAGTATTTTGGTACTAATTTAATTGTAATTACTGGTAACAACATGAATTGCTGATGTTTTGTTTGGAATGTCCCTACCAGAATTACGTTCGATCTCGGGGTAGACCACAATGAAAACAGCAAGAAGAGTTATAACGTGATTAAAAGTTGTTATAACTAATCCAACTAAAGCCTTTTGTTCGTTTTAATACATATAGTATTTTCACCATATTTTTACCATGGAATATTATGAAACATTATCGACTTCTGGCGGATTTATAAGTATGTATTTTTCAAAATCTAACGACTTTTCAATTAACGTCTGGAGACTTTTTTATTTGTTAAACGCTAACACTGGCCAACACACACCCGCTCAGGATATGGAGGCAGACGCGCGTTCGCTAGAGTGAAAATCCATTTGCTTCGTAATAATCTTGTTTCTTATCGTATTGTATACACACGTAAATTATTTGTGATTAAAAGTTGGTTATTGTAAAAATGTGTATAAATATCCAAGGATAACTACTAATCAACTCTACACGCACACATCATAACCACAAATCTATTTTTATTTTATTAAATTACTTCTAAATACGAGTATATTATATGGTTCAGATAGCGTGGAAATAGAGACAGATGCATCCGGAGTATTACATGCTTTTGAACATAGTAGTTCTAAGTAATACTGTAAATACGTAGTATGTATTGAAGTAAACCTTTAATGCTTTGTGTATACAAAAGCTCTACTAGTCCCAGAGCCGGGAACTCTTCTATAGCAAAATTCTAGTTTTAGAATCTCTATAATATATATAATCGATGATTCAGTATTTTAAATATATTTTATTAAAAACCCTTGAAATTAACTGGAGAATAGTAAGTAACTCGGTAAATGTACATTTACTCATCCTAAAATACAATCATCGACTCACTCTATAACGAATGATTAACAACTGGCCGCAATTTTATTATCTACATAATTCTTAAAAAAATGTACCCTATGTTTATAATAAAGAGTTTGTATAAAGCTTTCGAACGTAGCCAACGAAATCATTTTTAGAATCGGATTCGCACTTTTTGATGATTATTTTTTAAATAACTTCATAAGGTTTACCTTCTTGTAATATTAATCTAGATACCCGCGATACTCTTAGTGCATGAGTGTATTATAAAACAGATTTATTATGTTTCTAACTTCTACAAAGTACTTCTAAATTTTTTCCAACTATTTTTAGCGAGGAATGGAATACCTCGTAGTTCATCTCTTATAATATAGTCTGTGCTCTCTATAGAAAATAAATAAAAAGACTGAAGTTCGGTATGCACTGTATAAATCCTAAGAATTATACGTTGGTAATAGTTACTTAGGGCTAAAGCTAATCCCCATCTTCCCATTGCACGGGTCCGGCGGACGGAGGAGGCGGCCGGTGTGTACCCGGCTGTCTCCTTACAAGACGAGGCCCGGCGGCGGCACTTCTGCTGCTGGGCCAACCACTGGGGCGGCACGATGAAGTCTATAGAGATCTCGTGCCGCCCCAACTATAGTGGAAGACGTACACCGTAGGGTTTTAGTCCGTGCGAGTCGGACATAACCCACTCTCTCCGCCGGGAGGGTGGGTATCCATAAGGGATTTCCCCACGTGAAAAAAAAGGGCTAACGCTAATACGCAGCGGAAGCGGAAAAATCCTCGATTTTTAAACATTCTTTCTAGGTGCTTCGCTGCTTTTAACCTTAGCGTTATGATATATAGCCTATAACCATCCTCGATAAAGAAGCTATATAACAATGAAAGAATTTTTCATATAAGACCAGTAGTTCCTGAGATTATCCCCTAGAACGTCACAAACTTACAACTTTACCTCTTTATAATATTAGTATAGATGAAGCCATCATCTGTAAACTTTACAAAAGCAGGATATACTTGAAACATTTATTTACTAGAATTCGATATTTTTACTAAATATGTTTCTAGAATAATTACATTGCCAGATTAAATAAAGAAAATTACAAAAATATATTTATAAGAGATTTTGTAAACAACGGCGTGGTGATCTCTACGTGCACGAAGAGTAATTTGGAAATTTGCCGCAGTAGCGATGTGTATTCGCTATTTTAATCCTTCTCCAACGCTCTAAGTAAACCTTAATAGAAACATGCAAACATCCAAATGGCAATGTTATGTTTTTATTTATAGTTCAATCAGATTAGTGAAAAATAAAACAAAACGGATAGTCAATAAGACTTCATTTTACATAACACTTTGTCTTAATTTAAAATCCAATAACAAAATTCATACATTGTAAATTGTTTTGAAGTCGACACCAATTTCAGAAAATCCCGTACATACAATCATAACTTGTATACATTCATACGGGTCGAAAACACAGATTTTTTTTTAAGTTGACAGAAAAGGATATCTTTTGATTGATAGTCACCCGTTATAGAGTTTGCAGAAAGAACTGGCACCGTATTTTTATGTTTAAAAAAAAACTTCTATTCTCTTAATTTTATTTACTTTCCATAAGAATTGCAATTGTATGATGGTAAGAATTTTTCTAAGTCCACCCGTTTAGCTACAACCCTGAAGTTATAAATTTCCTGCCAAGCATCTATGGGTACATCCTGGCAGCTGCACTTGAGAGCCAGTTCCTCTACATTTAGCGCACTTATCGTCTCAGACCTGATAGGTATTTCTCACTGAGATTGTTATGAAAGTAAAATACCTAAAAGTTATTACACTAGCAACACCAGAGGAATCGCAAATGCATTGCCAGCCTGTATTTGGAGGAAGGAACGGGAATGAGGGATGGATTGGGAAGGGGGAGGGGAGTAGGTATCCGGCATTCCCATTGAACGAACGGAACGCAACAATGCGAGCACTGTTACTTCACGTTGGTGCGTCTGTGACTTGGGTGGTAGTACCGGAGGCGAGCCAACTCATTCATGCTGAAACCAGTAATAACTTCAGCATGGCTCTATCACCTATAAAAGTATTCTGGCATCTGCACTTGGAAGCCAGTCCCCTCTAGGTTTTACTTGTTTCCTATCTTAAACCACGTCGTCGTGTAACATCAGATAGTTATGGTAAAACCTATGAAGTTTTAAAAAAAGGAAGACAGTCTGTATTCTAGATATATATGAGATAGAATAGAAAGGAATAAATTGATAGTATTGCGTAACTATTGCGCCACTGAAGTGACGAGTTTGGGCGAATAACTCCGCTGTCAGTGCAGTCGAGTCGAGAACGTATTGATATTACCTCGACGACGGAATTCGCAATAGCACGTGTGCCGGCGCGGAACGACAATTGTTCAAGACCAACCGAGACGTCTCCAATACAATAAACTACGTGGAATTTGCACGTCTTCTGACACAATACAGCGTGTTTCGCGCTATACGGAATTCCATATGAAATTTGCAAATGTTTTGAGTAATTGCTCCTATATATTGAAGAATTTTGTACAGACTAATCGCGTATATAGTTGTTTTTAATATTTATTATGAAGACGTAGGATATCAAGGAAGTAATTAAATAATAGTGCTGTTAAAAGAAGCTGTCCTACATCGTGTAAGTTGGAAAGAAGTAACAAATTCTCGATGAAGAGAAACATAAAAATGAAAAACGAAATAGAAATGAAATTAATTACGGAAAAGTTCCTTTTGAAATAACTTGTATAGTAGAGGCATGGAAAACAAATATTGAAACGCATGGAACATATTTACGTTCATAAATAGAATCTTGTTTGATAGATATTTTTCAATGAACACAAGCCTGAGACAGAAATGTGTAGGATTGCAACCTAAAGGAAGATAAGTCCTTTTATGTTTAAATAATGTGGCAGCGTATAACAGTATTATTTCCTTTCACAAGATTACACTTCATCCGCTCTTTGTGACATGATAACTGAATATACCGAAATTTTAATATGTGACAAATTATTTATACACATTTTAAGGACAATCTAAAATATGGCCAATTTGTTGCAGAGTAAGCAATATAGAACCATGCAAGTTTTGTGATACGGTCTTATTCTGTACTATTTCTTTTATACTAAATTTATATATAGATGGCGCCACATCTAAGTTCCGTACGAGTGCAATTAAAATAGCTTGATAAATAACACTTAATTATTTTTGTAAGAAAATAAAAATGGTCACTGTGGGTTATCCTTTAGTGATAAATATGTACTATCTTTTTTACCCACCTTTTTAAGACATACAATTCCGTGATACATTAATTTGAACTATCTGGTAATGTTTAAACAGTGTTTGCGATTTAAACGCTTAAAAATATATTTATTACAACATCAAATTACACATCTTTGAATTGTTGGCTTTTCTGTTCTTTAATACGTATTATACGTATAAAGCTTCCTCTTAAATTACTCTCTCTATTGATAAAAACTGTATTAAAATCCGTTAAATAGTTTAAAAGATCTAAGTGAACAGACAGCGGAATCGACTTCATTTCATACTATATAAAAATTAATAATTCTTGTACATTATTAATTGAACTACGCTTGAATACATCGCTATGACATTTTAACTGCTCTAGCTCCTAAAAAGGTTCCACGCCCGTTATGGGCCTTTGCAAGGATTATTTATACACTATTAGCTATCCACTTTTCTTGGAATGCCCCATATATATATATATATGGAATTAGGACAAAAAGGAACATTTAATATTATTTTTGTTTGTTTATGATCTTTTCTTCTCGGAATACTAAAGACGAAATAGCTGGTCTTCGTTGAAAGTGCAGACTTTTCCACTTTTTACTGACAGCAAATATTTGTAAGTTACGCCCATTTTTCTTGCGGCTATATACCAGTAATTTATACTTAATATT
Source organism: Antheraea mylitta (assembly GCA_014332785.1). NCBI lineage: Eukaryota > Metazoa > Arthropoda > Insecta > Lepidoptera > Saturniidae > Antheraea > Antheraea mylitta. The sequence goes on along the minus strand of JACEII010000018.1, from coordinate 3,360,581 downwards.
ATTTTTTTATATCATAGAAGGCAAACGAACTGTTGGGTCACTTGATGTTAAGTAATCACCTCCGTCCATAGACACCAGCAACACCAGAGAAGTCGCAAGTGCGTTGCCAGACTGTGTTGGTGGCAAGGGAAAAGGGAACAGAGTGAAGGAAGAGGGTGGAAGGTGGGCCTCCGGTGCTCTCACTGACCGCACGAAACGTAAAAATGCAAGCACTATCACATCACGTGCCGCTGTTTCTGCGTGTCGGGTGGTAGTACCGCGGGCGAGGCAACTCATTCATATTGAAACTGATAGATTTATAGGTTTAAAAAGTAAACTCAATCCGATTTAACGAGATATAATTCAAAGAACATTTAGTGAGTACAATCCAGTGACGAAGTAAAATACGGAGGGGCAAATAAAAAATTGACATTGACAGTAGTGACATTAATGACAGTACATTATTAGAGACCCAGTTATACAAAATAGCAGAGTATGCTACAAGCGATCATTATTGGTGACCTATTTTATTTATAGCATTGTGTTTACATAAATAGCTCTAACAGAAACCAGTTATAAATTCAGCGTGGCTCTACCACCTAATAACATTTGCAACTCTATCTGTTTAAACATAAGATTTGAACTTCTTTGTCGGCCACTCGTTCACTAACGCCGACGACCTAGCACCCTTTGATAACTGCTTACAAAGACACCTCGCCTGCGCCTAGTTGAATTTTTGTATTTAATAAAAATGAATAAATAAATAGTCGTTATTATATGGCACAAATTTGTAATGCTTTTTTATCTTTTCATTATGTCATAGTTGATTCTTGTCTTCATCTGTTCTTTTAAGTATATAACTTGTACAAAACGATTTCGATGTTTCGCATCTGCCAGGCGTCTCGTGACGACTTAAATTTCTTTCATTATCATGGCGGGTCAGTATAAAATAAAGAAAGTATGTTTTATGTGAAGTTAAAAGGAACACACTATTGACCATATAATTAAAGAGGAAAACAATACTCCATAAGAACGTAACAGAGAACATAGCTACCGATCTGATGCTTTTCCGGTCTCGGTGTAGGCGCAGACCGCGCTGGTAATGAGCTTATTTGTCTCGGTTTACGTTTCCTAGCACGTTCTGTTACACTGGCGCACCGCATTACGTATCACGAGCTCTCGCTGCGTCGCCTTGTTTCAGGAATGCCTCTAATGAATGTGATGTAATTTTAGTCGGGGACGTGAATTTATTATGTAATATATATTTGTCGTGATTTTAACGTGTTTATATACGTTTTTGAAGTGAAAACTTATTTACGCGTGTTGAGATAAATTTGTAGTTTCGCGTCATGACACCATCCAACGTAGAAACGTCAGCATTACCGACCGCATTGCGCTTGCGCGGCTTGCGTTGGACTAGCGACGTGTAGTATAGGGGGGCCTATGTAATATGTAATATTGATATTTTGCAACTCATTTTTTTTCAATCTGACTACGCTATTGACCTTGCAAGGTCTTAACAGCTTCAACGAACTACTAAGGCGAGCTAAGACGCTTAATATACTACATAATGACTACCAATACGCTTAAGGCATTCAGTCGAATTTATTTGACAACTGGCTCAAGGGTGCACGGCACAACTCGGCTGGAGCTGTGGCTTGATATATGCAATTCGCGACCTATCTTTTTTTTTACGTGGGGAAATCCCTTATGTATACCCCACCCTCCCGGGGGAGAGGGTGAGTTATGTCCAACTCGCATGGACTAAAACCCCACGGTGTACGTCTTCCGCTATGGTTGGGGCGGCACGAGATCTCTATAGAATTCATCGTGCCGCCCCAGCGGTTGGCCCAGCAGCAAAAGCGCCGCAGCCGGACCCCGTCTTGTTAGGAGACAGCCGTGTACACACCGGCCGCCTCCTCCGTCCACCGGACCTGTGCAATTCGCGACCTATCTGAGCTAACCTAAGCAAAGCTTAATTCATAGCTTACATAGCATTGCAACTCATCTTACATACAATTGCTTAATTAACAGACTTTATAAAAAGGTTAATAATTTTTGCTCCGTATGCCAAAAGATATAAAATCCACACTAATGTTAATAATTTCAATTTACAAATTAGAGAATTTAAATAATTCAGACAACTATTAATTTAGAAATTCAATACAGAACACAGTTGTGCTATTGAGTTTTTTTTTTATAATGCACAAGTTGGTATATCAAATTAAAAATACTTTATACAATTTAGTCCATGAGTACGTCAAAACCACTACCGGTTCGGACAAACATCCCAGTAATTTAGAAGAACCGGTAAGAAACTCGATCTGGTTTACTTTTTCTTCATCTATCTATACTAATATTATAAAGAGGTAAAATTTGTGACTTTGTGTTTTCAGTGTTGTGCTCATTTATCGAGGTTGGTTATAGACTATATATCATCACACTGAGATCAATAGGAGCTGAGCACCAATAGAAAATGTTTAAAAATCGAGGATTTTTGAGAGCTTCCGTTGCGTGTTAGCGTTAGCTCACAGTAACTATTCCACGCGAACGAAGTCGCGGGCAGGGGCTAGTATATATTAAAAAAAAAAAAACAAATACATTTGCAATTACATTGGCTTTTGTCGGTTGCACAGATAAAGGTGCCATTTTCAGATGTCGCCATTGTTCACGCAATTAATCAATCACTTTTCTTGAAAATTTAGAAAACATTAATAATATCCCATTACAATATTGTAGACATCGATGTTTGTGCCCATGGACCAATTTTTGTAACTATTTCACGGATAAAGTGTTAAACAGATTTCGATAAAACGTATACATCACAACATAGGCAATAATTTATGAAGACCAATATTATAAAAAAAAATATCATAACGATAAATATCAAGTAAGTTTTAAATAACACTACAAACAGTTATATTGTCTTGCGCTGCAGAAACTGTTAAGAGTTACAAGAAAATAAGCCATAGAAATATAAATGCAAATGAAGTCGCGGGAGGCCACTAGTACTCTTATTTCTAGGATAGTTATGGAAGGCCTAAAACGCAATGATAGTTAATGTTCAATTTTGTTGGTTTCGCACAAAGATATTGGGAATTAGCAATATACGAGGAGAGAGAAATGGTCGCAATGTGATATAAGCATTTCTCTTTCCTTTGACGCGTTGCATGAGAATTATATAACAAGGTCGCATAGATTAGTCGGTTATGATTTAGGTGCAAGTCAGAGAGACGTGGCAATTTCAAAGTCCGTGACATGCCTTGAGATCGAAGCATGGTTAACGTTAGGCAGGTGGCTAGTCGTAAAATATCAAGCCGAATCTCAGTTGACAATATGTCGTGCCGAACCCACCCAAAAGGGACAAGCGCAAGAAGATAATAGATATAATCAATCATACTTTACGGAAGGGAGAGATAGGATCGACAATGGAGTATTTTCTAGCAAATTGAATGTATGATGGACAAATGATTGTGGTTTATTTTTACTCTATACTCTATTAGCGAAGGAAAACACGACAATGAAAACATAAAATCACCACGTATAATTATAGGGTAACTCGAAAATAAATTGAAATAAAACTTGATGTCGACCGCTTCATATAAGTAACTAATATTTTGGGCTATTATATATATAATTCTTGCCTTCTTATAATAGTAAAATTGGAGTATATTACTTTGATCTCCAGTTTAATATTATCGAGGAAACGATTCTATGTACTTATCAAATACGTTAATGTAAGGCGTAAAAAATAGGATTTTCTAGGAATCGGCCCTTTGAATGTACCATTGGTAGTATTTTATTGGCACTCAATTTATAGAATATTAAAATGAAATGAATAATAAAGAGAGAGTTAAGTGAAATAGAAAAATATGGAACTAATAAAGTTAACCCAAGAAATTTATGCAAAGCTTCTGCTAAATATGTTTTTGATTTTGGATTTAACGAGAACTGATGATTAAAAGCACACAGAATTTGAGATGAAAGTGTCTTGAATATTTTTTATTTTTATTATATTACGTATATGTATATCTATGTATGCATGTTTGTATATACTCAACTCTCTAAGATGTTTTTTTTGCTGTTTATATTAAATTTAAATTATATTTTGCAGTATTACAGTGTTGGATTTAATCGTAGGATTATATTCTATGTCATGAAATGTTCAGAAATTAAATAAAAATAAATTACACAAAAAAAAATCATATAAAGTTTACATATGAAGTTGAAGTTAATTGAACAAGGAAACGAAAAAAATGAAAAAATTAAATGAAGAAGTTGGAAATCATATACACGAAAGAAGGAAACGAAAGAGAAAATAAAAATAATAATTTACTTAAATTAATTCAGATATTGATTTCTTTTTGAAAAAAAAAAACCTCTTAAGGAAACCACGAACTCACAAATGTAGAATATCCATTCATTTAACACTTTTATTTTAATTAAAAAAAATAACTTAATATCCAATTAGAAAATTTAAATATTACCAAATATATATTCATTTTCAAATAACTAACAAGGTATGATGGGAAATGGTATCGATATATCATAGAACGTGTCGCATTTTAACTTAATCACCAGTACCAAGTAACTAACTAGGAAAGGAGCTACAGGGGCTTTTGAATAACTACTCTATCTATCTTTCAAGCGCATACTACTTTTTTATATCATGGGAGGTAAACGAACAGGGTCACCTGATATTAAGTGATCGCCACCGTCCATTGACACCAGCAATACGAGAGGAGTCGCAAGAAGGAGAAGAGATGGAAGGGAGAGGGGGGAATGTGAGCCTCTGGCGCTCTCACCGACAGAATGATACGCAACAATGCAAGCACTTTACATTACATCGGTTTTCTGTGAGAAAGTGGTACTACCCCGGAAGAGCCGAACCATTCATACTGAAACTGGTTATAGCTTCAGTGTGGCTCTACCACCTATAGTAGATCAGATCGTGAACAAGGAGATAAGAAACGTTATAATAATATGTTATCATAAACAAACACAAATTTATTAGTATCTACACATAGAAGACTGGGAAGTTGTTGATTGTTATACAAAGTTTCGCAGCTAAAACAGAATACCTACGCAAGTTAGGAGTGAGTTCCGTACGTGAACTATGTTAATCAGTCGACACAGTTTGATTGCTGACAATTTCAGAAATGTTCACAGTTCATTCTTCATTCTCGCTGTCTTAGCGAGTTATTAGATTTTGTACTTAACTTAATGAAAATTCTGTTTAATTTATATTAACGAGAAGCAAAGCGGCAAGGTGAAAATATTAAACGCAAGATAAGGATATTTAACAAAGTGATTCTCTATACTTATAATATACTAATCGTCGTTTAGGTTATTTATTGATCTGATTAAATATTTCTATAGTTTCTCTACTTAATAAATATAAATGCGAATTTGATTTAGTTATTTTTATTTTGTGACGTGATTAAGTCTTGTAAATCAATGAACGTCGGCTGCAGGCACGATAAAGCATGACTCATTGTCACGTTCCGCCTGAGCCGAGCGTGCAAGCGAGATTCTGGAACAAGCAATAAACTTAGGCTTCTCAGTCTTCTCATGTATCTATCTCTCTTCCACTCCATAGGCTGATGCGTCTGTGTCGCCATCACGTAAAGTTATTATCCGTAAACTTATCCGTATAGATTGTTCCGTACTAATAATTAAAAAAAACCTTGACAATTATACACCTAAACCTTCCCCACGAATCCTTTTATCTACTGGTGAAAAATTTTCGTAGGTGGCAGAGCCCCGCTGAAGCTATTTTTGGTTTCAGCATGAATGGGTCGGCTCCTCCGGGGTAATACGGGTGGTTTTCTGTGAGAGGGTGATACTATCCCGGGCGAGCCGACCCATTCATACTGAAACCAGTAATAGCTTCTGCGTAGATCTACCACCTACAAAATTAGG
>JACEII010000018.1:3323363-3354670 GCA_014332785.1 Antheraea mylitta | reverse complement strand
CGAACCAATCATCATCAATATCCCGGGCGAGCCGACCCATTCATGCTTAAACCAGTAATAGCTTCAGCGTGGCTCTACCACTACCAATTGATTATAAAAGCGCCATTATTTCCGTGTTTTATTATCATCATTTTTTTTTTTTTTATACTTTACAGATTTTACCGATTGGTTACAATCTCACCTGATGATAAATGACAACGCAGTCTAAGCTAATAAACAAGTTAAATATAAAAGTGGTACAGGCTTTTAAGTGCAGTTACCGAAAAATACATATATATACTTGATGACAAATTTGCAACTTAAGACCAGATCGCTATTGTTGTATCGTGATGTTTTCCTCGAAAGCTCAAAATTTGAATCGGCATTGATGGAGGTGGTGTTTGAAAACTCTAATGACTCAGCCTTCATCGCTTTCCAATGTTCGTGTTATTGCACTCCGGTCGTGAGGTTGTGGTATGACAGCACTCTCTGACACATGAGGTTTTCCAGATTAGTCCTCTGTAGAAGCATTCTATAAATAACTTACTTTCTCAGGTTAGCCATAATTAATTGTAGGCTACAAAGCTATGATAAAAAAAAACATTTTTTCTTTAAAAATCCCAAACTAAGAAATCGTATTTTTTAAGTTCCCTTTTCCTAAATATATATATAAAGATATATAATAAATAAAGTTTAACATTGTTAGTAGGTTTACTTTAACGAACATCAATAAATCTTTACCGAGAAATTTTTCCCCGTTTTATAATAAAATCCCTGCCAGTGTTCCGCGGCTTACACGAGCGTCGAGAGATTTAAATCTCACGTTAAAAGTGTTTTACCTGGTACGACATACGAGTACTATACATTTATATATTAGAAGTTTATATATTATTGCGTATTTTACGAGCAATCTTCAAGGTAACTATTAGTTGATAATAATAATAAAGTCTTTTATTTTCCGAAATTTTTGACATTAGTGTGATGACAAAACTATAAATTATCACGTATTTCGGTGTGCCTAATGGCAAAGGCCTCCTCCAACTCTTCCCATTGTTTTCTGTCTGCTGCCACTCTTGTCCAAAGGGGTCCTAAGGTCATTTTCAAATCATCTTCCCATCTTTTTGATTGGCGACCTCTACTTCTCGCGCCATCCCTTGGATACCAAACGGTTACTTGCGTATTCCACTTTTCTTTGTTGCACCGGACCATATTATGTCCAGTCCACCTCCATTTTAGTTGGTCGATGCGTGTCAGGATATCTGTTAGTTTCGTTCTTTGCCTGATATCTGTACTTCTAATTTTATCCATTTGTTTTAGACCTAACATGCTCCTTTCCATACCTCTCTGACATTTTGTTAGTTTGTCCCTTTGGCGAAAGCCCAGATTTCACAGCCATATGTGATGCAAGGCAGGATACAGGTATCAAACGTTTTCTTTTTGATTTTAATTATTTAGTTAGTTGATAAGCTTATTATCAAATACTACAGATTCATACAATATAACAAATTGAAATAAGTGAAGCGTCAATGAACGTGTTCCTAGTTCCCACGTTCGATGACTCATCCATTGTTTATTTGTCACGAGTTCTTATACATATAAGATGCAATTGTATACGAACGAGTATTTCAGATGAGTATTGTAGTCAGTTGAGAAGTGAAAAGGCCTGGTATACAAGTGCATCATCCGACCGGTCTTGCTGTATGGCAGCGAAACGTGGCCGGTTCTAGGCAGACATGTCCAACAGCTACACGTCACTGAGATGAAGATGCTGCGATGGATGTGTGGCGTTACGCGATTAGATCGCATTCGTAAAGAACACATCCGTGGTAGCGTTGGAGTCCGGGACATCGCAGAAGAGTAGACTCCGTTGGTACAGCCACATAAGTCGCAGACCGCCAGACTACATCGGAAATAGATGCCTCAACATGACTGTACAAGGTCCAAGGTCTCGCGGTAGGCCCAAAAAACGCTGGTTGGACGTAGTGAAGGCGGACTTAAGGGACAATAACCTCACACAAAAGGATGCCGAATACCGGGCAAAGTGGAGGAAGTCTATTAGGAAAGCGGACCCTGGCACTAAGCCGAGAAAATGCTAGGAAGAATAAGATTGTAGTCAGTGGAATATTTCCTCAAATTTTGATTTACGGATGTAATACTTGAATGTTATGTTTAGAGGATCAGTCTCTATACAATGTCAGTTTGAGTTAAGTTAATAATTAATTCCATATTAAATCATTTATTGTACGAAAAACGTACAATATGTGCTAGCCAGAGTAAACAGTCTGGCCGGTACATAAAAATGCAATAGGCCTTAGGGTTAAGTTAGCCTTAGCCTTAGCCTTAGGTTACTTCCACAATTAAAATGAATCTAACGAGACCAAAGGTGTTAAAATCTATCAAGCCGTATCTATCAGACATACATAGGCTCATTAAAATTAATATTTTTTATAACATATACATTACATTCAGCAATTTTTTTCTAAGATAATTAAACATTGTTTTTTCTTCGAAATGACTACGCTATTGACCTAGCAAGGTCTTAACAGCTTCACTGGACTACTAATAATTAAACAGCTGATATAAAAATATACGTAATCTAGCTGTGCCTGCAACTCTGTCTGCATGAAACCTGATGTAAAAACAGTGAGTAATAAAATCATCTGTTTATATTAAGTCCATTTACTTATCTACTTTTCTCTTGTACTTAAGTTGACTCATCATTAAAATTACAATACCTTTTGATAAAATAAACCTATTTTAATGAAACCAAAACTAAATGTTACTCGGGGATACGCGTTATAATTTGAAGTTTTATCGTGAACGCAGTACTTAAGAAGTAATATATATACATATATATATATATCTATACTAATATTATCAAGCTGAAGAGTTTGTTTGTTTGGTTGAACGCGCTGATATCAAGAACTACCGGTCCGATTTGAAAGTTTCTTTTTGTGTTAGATAGCTTATTTATCGAGGATGGCTATAGGCTTGTAGGAAATAGTCACCAACACAAAACCGAATGTGCTAGGCAAATATAAATGTTTTCTTCGGGGTGATGACCACTCCTGAGTAAAACTGTTATTTAAACAGCAACTCTATAATAATAAGAGGCAATTATCGTTAATCCACTTACCTTACAGGCTCGGCGTTCCTGTCACGCTTCCACTGTGCTAGGTCTGTGTATAATCGTGAGTGTGTGTACTGTTTGTATGTATTCGTGTAAAATGTGTAGGAAGCACAAACACTGATAAACACAATAATAACAATAGTAGTCCTTTCAATAGTTCAAAATGTTCAAGAATGTAAAACAAATATTAAAATTACGTGGGACGTCAACACGGTTCAAAAATTGTTCAACAATGTGTCCCATCTGAGACGAAGTAATGTGACTATGAGTTACAAAAAAAGGGACCGTTGACCTGAGTTTTTTACAGATAGTTAGGGTAATAAAGCTCACATTCCTTAACAGGCTACATATTATCACGATAAAATCAATAGGAGCTGAGCACTAATGAAGAATGTCTCAAAATCGGGCTATTTTGGAAGCTTCCGCTGCGTGTTAATGTCAGTATTATATGCGTTCCCATGGTAACGGGATAACATTCTATCGCAAATATTTTCATGGTTTATTTTGTTTTCCTATTCAAAAGGTTTATTCTACATTACTTTTGTTTCCAATTTTAATTATACGTGGTACGTTTATATCGGAAACATTTCTAAAGTTTATTTTGTGTTGCTATTCAAAATGTTTAGTAGTAACAATATTCGTCCAATAAAATAGTCGAAGGAATTAATCTATACTGCCAATTCTAAAGTTGTCAATATAGGTAGTTTTCTTCTATGTCCAAGATAATGTAAAGGTATAAGAGCCAAATACTCCATATAATATTTCGTAATTTTTTATCTTCTTAATTTTCAAGACCACAGAATTCATGCTTCGTGGTATTATTTTTCTTTCATTTCACTTATGCACAATGAACGAACCATATTACATAAAACGTCACCAGTTTAACACAATATAAAGACAAGTAACACAAGGTTATGAATAAAGTATAAAATCTACTACATGACAGACTAAAATCCCGCCAAAAACTCCTCAAAAACTTTATTTCTACGTTAGTTTTGTTCCCAATTTTTGATTTGTGATATATTACGTGTAATAAAAGTAAAGTGAGTGTATTTTGTATTAGAAATATATGTGATGCTACAAATATCAATTTTTTTTTTAATTCTATCGATATGTCTGTTTTTTTATTTGTTCCGGGTAATCTCCGAAACGGCTAGACCTATTTGAACAGGAATTTTATGGGCAAATAAGTAATTAATTAGCTGTTTTATTTTAAGCTAGCGGGTTCAGCAGACGTTGCCCGCACTGATAATAAGACAAACTATACCTATACCTTGCCCAAGAATCATTTTATATACTGGTGAAAACGACATGAAGACGTGTTCTGTAATTTTTGATCTTATCGTGAACAGACATATAGACAGACGTGGAACAGGACTTTGTTTTACACTATGTAGTGATAAACTGTTATCCGTGCATTCGTCTTCGTGTGACGTGCGCTGTACTGGACTCCAAGAATAAATATATGTATATCATTTTTTTATGCCAAAAGGCAGCAAACAGGCTGACGGCCCACCTGATGGTAAGTGGTTACCATCGCCTATGAACAACTGCAATATCAAGGGTATCGCTGTTGTAACTGAAAGTCATATGTTTATATGTGATTTAAATGATAGCAAGGTATGATAATAACTTAATTATATCGACATTATGGACATATTATATCTATATAATAAAAGGTTTAACATATTTTAACATATATTGTTCGATAATGTTTAGCTTGATATTTTCATTACTTTCTTATATAGTGTAAGTGAGCACTGAGGGTGATATATAACAGTTTAAAGTTCCAGTTATGTGGCTGTTGATAAATCCCATCCCATTCGATACACTATTAGTGATGATGATTGGTCCGACCGGTTTCGGCCATGGCGACCACTTTGACCCCTAAACTTATAAGCGGCGCTGGTGTGCTCGAAGATGGCTTATGTAGCCTATCTTCGTGGTGAAACTTCGTGAACATTGAGGACACGTGAGTACGCCGTTCTCAAAATCATATGTTATGGCAGCAGGAGGGCGAGCCTTTAACTGGTCGCGTTTGGTATCAAGGTCAGCTTTACGCTGAGCCTCGAACTCGCGTACTTGGCTGTTTACCATCCTGCGCCATTCTGGCCGTTGTGCTGCCAAACTTTCCCAACAAGAGGGCTCTATATTGCATCTCTTCATATGACGCTTTTGGACATCCTTGTACCGGAGGAGGGGACCACCGGGATTCCGCTTGCCCTCCTCCAGTTCAAAATAGAAGATGCGCTTCGCCACTCTCTCCTCCGTCATACGAGATACATGACCGCACCACCGAAGCTGTCGACGCATTAAATAAGCTTCAATGCCACCAACATTGGCTCGTCGCAAAACTTCAGTATTTCGCACTTTGTCGGACCATCTGATCTTCATGATGGTACGAAGGCATTTAAGGTGGAAGCGATCCAGAGTGCATATGTGGCGGCGGTATACACACCACGTCTCAGAGGAATATAGGAGGTTTGGCAGCACGATTGCCATGTAGACACATATTTTCGTGGCTAGCTTAAGATCATGCGAGCAGAAGACCTTGGAACATAGCTTACCAAATGCCACAGCTGCAGCACCCACCCTGCTATTGATTTCAGCATCAAGGTCACACTTAGATGTTACAGTGTTCCCCAGATAGCGAAATTTATCCACCTGCTTCAGAACATCCTCACCAAGTTTTATGGTCAGTGTCTCGTGACCGTGTATGTCCAGGGACATCACCTTCGTCTTATTGACACTGATCTTCAGGCCAAACTTACGACAGGCTTGGTGGAATGCGGACATCAGCTGCTGCAGGCCGTCTGGGGATTCTGCTAAGAAGCACAAGTCATCAGCATACATGATCTCAGTAATCAGAGCGTATGACACTTTAGTGCGAGCCTTAAGTCTAGCCAAGTTGAAAAGACTGCCGTCTGTGCGGAAGCGGATGCGAACCCCTTGAGAAACAGTTTCTAAGACTTCTCTTACTACTACCGCAAAGTATAAGGTGAACAGAGTAGGTGCTAAGACGCATCCTTGCTTCACCCCACAGGTAACGGGGAAGAAGTCTGTCTGTTCACCGTCTACGGCAACGCAGCATTGCATGTTATCATGCAGGACTCTGAGAAGTCTCACAAACTTTCCTGTGCACCCGAGCTTACCTAGCACCAACCATAGAGCTTCCCGAGGCACGCTATCGAAAGCCTTCTCTAGGTCAACAAAGCAAAGGTACAGCTGACGATCCTGTTCTCTGCTCTTTTCTTGCAGTTGACGCACAGAGAATATAGCTTCACATGTGCCTCGATCCGGTCGGAAGCCAAACTGGGTTTCTGGCAGAATCTTTTCGGACAAGTTCTTTAGGCGGTTTAAGAGTACTCTCGCAAAGACCTTTCCGGGGGCTGTAAGCAGCGAAATACCGCGATATGAGTTGCAGTCAGAACGGTCACCTTTGTTCTTGTAGAGAGCACTTATGCGCGATACTTTAAATGTATCCGGAACGCGCTCCTCCTCCCACATGCGAACAAATAGTTCCCACACATATATGTGCAACTCATCTCCTCCGTATTTTATCAGCTCTCCCAGTATAAGGTCAATGCCAACCGCCCGTTTGTTTTGTTGCTGTCTGATGGCAGTAACAACCTCGTCATGCGATAGAGACTCGTCCAGCTCAAATGCAAAAGGGAGCTGAGCCATTAAACTGATGCTTTGTAGATCAGCTGATCGACCCACATTCAGCAGAGTATTGAAGTGCTCAGCCCAGCGTTTTAGTACATCCTCCTTGCTCGTCAACAGGTGACTACCGTCTAGAGACCTTAAAGGCACCCTTGCATGGTAGGCTGTAACAATCAGCTTACGTACCTCACTGTAGAATTCTCCCAGCTGGTTTGTATCAGTGAGCCATTGCATGTGTATAGCTTTGTCCTGCCACCACTTGTCTTTCATATTTCGAGACAGCTTGCGCAATTCGAGGTCACTAGCTTTTATGACAGCAACGCTTCCACTTCGCCTTTTGTGCTGTCGCAGGAGTTCTCGGTGTCTGTCGAATGCTGCCCGCAGGACTTCATCATTTCCAACAAACCAGTCTTCGTTGCGACGGATTTTTTTACCTAGTGCAGTTGAAGCGGTATCTATGATATGAGATGTCAAAGTTTGCCAGGCAGCAACAACATCACCTACCTCATTAGCTGGCAACAGGTTTTTAGACAGGGCTTCAGCATAGTTCACCCTAACCGCGAGATCTTTTAGCTTATCCACGTTCAAAGACGCAAGCTTTTTTATAGGAAGTCTACGCGGGTGACGGAGGCGGATTCGCAGCTTAGTGACAATAAGTCTATGATCAGACCAACAATGCGCACCACGCATTACGCGGGTGACTTGCACTTGGCTGAAGTCATTTTGCTTTACGATTGCATAGTCAATCAAATGCCAATGTTTGGTTCTTGGGTGCATCCATGTTGTCTTGTACTTGGCGGCAAGTCTAAACATAGTGTTCGTAATTGCCAGACCGTATTGAGCACAAAGACTGAGCAGCAACTGACCATTGCTGTTCATGTTGCCAACTCCATGTCTACCCAGAACTCCAGGCCAAGCCTCATAGTCCCGACCAACCCTGGCATTGAAATCGCCTAGCAATAAAATCTGCTCTCTGGCGTTTATGCTATCGAGGCAATAAGTCACTTCCTCATAGAACTTATCCTTGATGTCATCAGACTTGTCTAGCGTTGGAGCATAGACACTGATGACATTAAGGTAGTTGTCTTTGTCCAAGTGAAGGCGCAGTGTGGTAACACGGTCCGAGATGTGTACAGGGTACTCCTCCAAATGCTTTACTAAGTGATTTTTGATGGCGAAACCCACACCTGATCGTCGAGTTTCGGAGGTAGCGGTACCTTTTCAGAAGAAAGTGTAGCCGCCACCTACTTCCACCAGCTCTCCTTCATCGGAAAGGTGGGTTTCGCTGAGAGCAGCCACATCCACGTTATAGCGATGAAGTTCCCGAGCTACTATGGCGGTTTTACGTTCAGGGCAGGCGTTGCCATCTCGATCGAGAAGCGTTCGCACGTTCCACGCATCGAACGTCATAACAGGTGTTCTTTTAAAATTATACTTGCGACGTCGACCACGATTTGGATGATGCGATAATAGCCGTGGTTACTACCATCTGACAAGTTGGGACGAGCATTTTTTTAGGGCACCTTTTCTAGCCCCCTCCCCGGCTGAGCGGGGAAAGCAGTGCCTCCCTAAACTTTTGCGTACTCGGAGTCTAGTAGTAGAAGCGGTCAGATGCGCAGGATATATTAAGGTGCGCAAAAACACAGGTGCGCATACTCGCCCTTGTTCTTCTGGACCCAGTGGAACGGGGACCGTTACGACCAGAGAAGGACTCGGACAGATGGTGCAGTATTCCGGTGAGAAAACACAAGGGGTCAGTACTATCTCACACTCCCTTAATCGCCTTTTACGATACCCACGGGAAGATATGGGGTGGTGCTATTCTACTCTGCCGGCACCACACAGCCAGACTATTAGTATTCACATGTATAATGTAGGTACACGTTATCTGTTACAGTAGATGATGTGCGTGTGATACTTACAAATATTTTTGAAAGAGTATTATTGTAATTTACACTAGATGTGTGATCACAATTTTAAATTTATTTGATATATTTAAAAAAACGCGTGCGAAGCCGCAGGTAACAGCTAGTATATATATATATTTATATATATAATTGAAAATCGATATTATTTTAATAATATATACTTTACGAGTAATCGCCGGCAATCTATCTTGACATGATTCTACAAACAATTTATTTGCCAGTGAAAATTTTACTTAGTGAGTCGAAAATCTAATTATCTTCGGGTAGCGGGTCCGAAGTGAAGAAAGTAGGGTAGCTGGCAGGAATCCGACTGTTAAATACAATGAATTAGTTCCAAGGAGGAATGTAGTTCGCGTATATTTTGTTGCAACTGACTATGTTGCCAGCTAATTTGGAATTTGAAACTTTCGTTTGCGCGTTCTGTCCCGTTCTTTAACAGAAACTTAACGGTGTTTAAGAATACTTAGAATCAACTTCTTGAAGATAGAAAAGTTTGTTTTTTGTCCGATACAATGTTGGCTTTGTTTGTTAGTTTTATTAAGCAATCTATTTTTGAAGTTAAATAATTAATACTTACATTTTTTATGTTGTGATCAAAAGCATTGAAGGAGGAAATGTTTTTGGAATGTATGGTTTTTTGTTTTGTAGGTTTTTAGTGACTTACTACACTTTCATCTGACATTAAATGGTGTTGTAGATTAAAACTTTAAACACGCTAAACCTAGAGGGGAATAGCTCTCAAATATAAAACGACATAGGAAACCTTTCATTTAAAAAAATGTGCTCTTCCCGGACAAATCAAATATAAATTGAGGCGAGCGAAGCCTCAAGCAAAAACCATAGTAATTTATAATATTCTCCAGAAGTAGCTGTGCCGTCGACTTCGTCCTCGTAAAATCTTATGTAAAGAACAGCGATTGTTAAAGTCATCACCTGAATGTATTAAGTCCATTTACTTATCTACTTTTTTCTCGTACTTAAGTCTCGTCGTTATTAATAGTACAATAACTTTTCATAGACCGAAACGATTTTAATGATTACCATCGTCCATATACACTTGCAACATCAGGGGAGTTGCAAGTGCCTGTCTGTGGTGTGGGGGAGGAGGAAGGGAAGAGGATGGGGAGGAAGAGGAGAGAGGGAAGGTGAGAACAGGTGGGCCACCGACATTCTCACAGACCGAAGGAAACGCAGCAATGCGAGCACTGTTACTTCACGTCGGTTTTCTGTGAGAGGATAGTACTACCTCGGGTGAGCCGACCTATTCATGCTGAAGCCAGTAATAGCTTCAGCGTGGCAGTACTATGTACAAAACAAAGACTGTATGTTACCCGAAGATATGCTTTAAGGTCTTCTTGAAAAGATTTTATCAATAACGTAATACTTTACCATTGACGCGTGTTCAAACAAGCAGACAGAAAGTACTAAAAACGCTGTATTTTATTACTTAAGACACCTAAACACTTTTTTTTAAATTTTTAAAATATAGAAACGTTAGAATTACATTCTTATTATATGTGCAGATGATATAGATAAAATACAAAATTAGTTTACTAACATTGTCATTTTTCACATATTTTTATAATGGCTTCCAAACTAGACTGAGCCTGTATGTATCCTGGTAGCTTGGTAAGTATAGTTTTATAACAAGAAATACTGGTTGGCCCCTCAAAAATAAATTTAATGGCTGCACTCCAGATAATGAGATGTGTTTCTGGTCTGGACCTCATTGATTGAGTAAGGACCATGCAGCCGCTATTATGGACCTTCCTGGCTATCAACATTACTAAAAAAGAAAATAATTTGAACGAGAAGAATAAAGGAACAATTTTAAAATTTGACGCACCGCACCGATTTGTTTTTTATTAACAAGTTCGCTTCATACAGCCGTCGACGAAAGCATTGTGCTTTCGCATTCGGAAATGCTATCTTCCTCATTTAATACGCTATATCCCCTTACCCCGCTCAAAGTTGGAGAACAATCCGCGGACACCGCACATTTCTTCTGGGACGCCGCTGCTTCGTACGAGGTGTTGAGTAGCAAGTCAGTTCACGCTTTTATTTGGGGTTCTTGTTATTTCATTTATTTATTTTTACCGCATATCCTGGTGGGACCTATTTACACGGTCACACCAGCTCCATTAAGCACCTTGGCGGAATTTACACTTATGCAATTTATTATAAGCTAAATCGTTGGATTATTAAAAGAGGTATCCCTTACGAATATAATATTGATATCAAAGGTTGTATAACCACTAAAACTATTTTCCGATCTTATTAGACTCTGTCGTCTCAATATTCCGAATAAACTCTATCGTTCAGAGTCTATGTTATTACTGTTTTGTAACAAGTTCATGTTCCTTGTTTAAGGGTCTCGCAGCTGTAATGGGCCGATACACGCGCTCTATGCGTGTGGCCCGCATAACATCGAAATCACGACCGAGACCCCCTAGGATGCGCACGTTTGAGAAATAAGGTACATGGATTCGTTCTTCTGCGCCTATTCAGTTCACCGTGGCATTAACATAGATTTATTACATCTTACACAGTTTAAAACAATACTTATTCCTAATAAATTGTAAGTATAATCGTTCCTTATTTTCCATATAACTTATTGCTAACACTGTGTTTCTACAAACTAAAACAATATGTACTGCAAACCAAAACGTATTAAATTTACGTATTTCACTTCCTATTACTATTCACTATTTAAAACTATTCAATGTCACGAAATGTCTTGCATATGGCTCGCTGTCCGTAACAGGGGAAATTGTTGATTCCTATAATTACACAGAATTTCCTTTATTGAAAACATATGCGCGTGTATGGTTATTTCTAGAAAAATCTATTACGATATACTCAGCGACCGCGTGTAAGTTAATCCGTTTTCTAGGGTTTGTGTATTTGTTATTGTATATACAATCCAACTTGATGTAAAGTGACAATATGGACTAACATTGAAAGTATAAATATAACTGGTCCTCACGTACAGCTCTGGGAAGACGTCTATAGGTGATTGGCGACGAGATTTCAACTTAAGGCAAGTAGTTAACCCGTGGATTTTAGAAAAAGCCTTACAACCGTCATACGGTTTTATCAATATTTGCAAGGAAACTGTATCCTAACATTGATTAAAATAATTTAAACTAAACGCAAACTACATGAATAGATTATTGGAGTGAAATTTCTTATTGCATTATAGGGGAAAATTGTGTTATGCGTTAAATGTAGAGTAGGTATGTACTTGTGTCTACCAAGCTCCAGTAGTATACAAAAATGAATAAATGTATTTATACCAAGAGACTTAAGACTAAAGTATGTATAATAAGTGATGAACTGTAGTTATACTTATAATAGTAATAAATATACTTTAATAGATACTAGCGGGCCCGGCGAAAGTTGTCCTCATTCATAATTTTAAAAAAATAATATTCTACCGTAGCGCCACCTACCGATTGTAAATTTAAATCATTCTCGGATCTACTGTAACACGCACACAAAATTTCATCAAAATCGGTCCAAACGTTTCAGAGTAGTTCAGTGACATACAGACGTACAGAAGAAATCTATACTAATATTATAAAGAGGTAAAGTTTGTGATCTTCAGAACAACTGATCCGATTTAAAAAATTCTTTCAATGTTATATAACGCATTTATCGAAGAAGGTTATAGGCTATATATCATCACGCTAAGACCAATGGGAGTGGAGCACCAATGAATAATGTTTCAAAATCGCCTTTTTTCCTCTTGTAATTTTGCTGAGTGTTAACGTTAGCCCAAAATAACTATTCCACGCGGACGAAGTCGCGGGCAGAGGCTATTTTATATATATAGATATGTCAAAGAAATTTCACTTCCTACGCATGTACACACTGATTGATACACGTAAGGTTTTTTTTCTACAATAATTGATAAGGATATAAGATCAACCCTAAAAGGTTTTACTGGAAAGATATTATGTCTTTAAACAGAATATTCGCAAGTCAGGTCAATAAGTGTTTTCACAGCGTTGCTGTATAAATATTCAACATATTTCGTGTGCTGCCAAGCGTTCGCAGTAACATTCAGAAGCTACACGAGAATAACGTACTGAATAAATAGAACATTTTATTAGAATATTTAGCTCAGTTTAGACTATTTGAACTTTGGTTTTATACTGTACGATGTGGAAACTCGTATAGATTTAATATGGCTTTGTATATTTTATATTATATCCAGGGTAGGTGGTAGAGCTACACTAAAGCTGCTATTTATTGGCTTCAGCATGAATGGGTCGTCTCGGCCGGGGTGGTACCACCCTGTTACAGAAACACCGACGTGAAGTACCAGTGCTTGCATTTAGAGATGGACGAAATCGATTACTTTTGTAATCAGGTGATTAATCTGATTGAAATTAATCATGATTACATTAATTTGAATTACATTTAATCAAGATTACATTTGATCATGATTGTTGTGTAATCATCAATCGTGATTAAGATAATCAGTAATCAAAATTATATGATTATTTGTATTCAATATTTTAGCAGTACTTTATACCGTTATCAGTACCGTACCTACGCTACCATACTCGCTTATGATGCATACATGTATGTTTAAAATTCATTGATTGTGATGACTAATCTTTTATAAAATAATTGGGGTAAATTTAGATTGATGACAAAGGTTGAATACAAATAAAGTTGATTTACACTATAAAACGATGTCGTATTCCTATATAAATATCCTGATATTTATCAAAAAAAGTAATCTAGATTATGATTACAGATCAATAATAATTAAACTCTTGTATGATTACTTAAGTTAATCTGTATATGTTAATAGTAATAGTGATTGAAGAATACAAAATGTAATCGTAATCTTTAATTATTAATCTGGCTGCAGTTTACTCAACACTGCTTGCTGTTGCGTTTTGTTCAGCCAATGAGAACGCCGGCGGCTCTCCCCACCTTCTTTTTCTCTCGCCTTCTTTTCTTTTCTCGTCTCCCTCTCCCTTCCTCTTCCCCATACACAGGCTGGAAATGCACTTGCGACTTCCCTGGTGTTGCTAGTGTCTATGGATGGCGGTGATCACATAACACTAAGTATTCCATATGTTCGTTAGCCTCCTATGAGATAAAAGAAATCTTAGAAAATATTAAAAATTAAAATACCTAAGCCAGTAACTAAGTGTTAAGTGCTTCCTTGTACAATTTATTACTCGGTGAAGTTCACGTTGGCTTAAAATCATAATATAATTCAATAAATTAATTACTAATAGAAACTTACTTAGTATTCTCACTTCAGCAGCTTTCAAGCTGTAATCATACTTACTGATATACATAGTGATGTTTAAATAATAATTAATGTAGTTTGAGGTACTCTTTAATAAAAAATATAATCATGCTTACATAAAGTACACCTATTATAATTCGTATCCCTATTGAAATTATTAACATTAAACTTGTTTTCACATTTAGCACTCGGATTGATGATTATACACATTTTTATACAGCTTATGAATTAATACAAAGCATAATCACAATCAATAACAGCTTATCTCTGTTAGTGTATCAAATGTGTGAAATATATGACGGATTCGTTCTTTTTTGTTGATCGTGATATTATTGGTGTGTATGTTATCAGTGAGAACCTTTTCCGGGTTGAATTACGATCACTCGCATCTGTTATCTTGTTAGCCAGGAAGGCCAATGGATACGACAAATTTTCTTCTTATTTTTTGTCAAGATTTGATTTGATGTCTTTTCTGCAATTGATGTTACAATTGTAATTTATGTCATACCAGGCAAATGAACAGACGGGTCACCTGACGTTAAATGATCACCGTCGTCCATAGACACTTGCAAAACCAGGGAAGTCGCAAGCGCGTTGACAACTTGTGTTTGAGGGAAGGGGTAAGGGGGAGGAAAGAAGGAAGGAGCTAGGAGAGGGGAGGTGGTTCTCCGGTACTCTCACTGCCCGAACGAAACGCAACATTGCAATCATTGTTACTTCACGTCGGTTTTCTGTGGGTTGGGTGGTACTACCCCAGGTGAGCCGACCCATCCATGCTGAATCAGTAATATATTCAGCATGGCTCTCACACCTACCATACCATGTATATTGTTAACAACTACAAAATGAAATACATTATAAACTAAATTGTAGCATCGTTTTTATAATAAACGATAAATAACAAGACAACTTCGTCTAAAATCAATCTTGTCTAAAAACATGAAAAAATTGAAAGAAAAAAGTATTTTGCTTACAAAATTTCTTTACAAACAATTTAAATCCTATACTCGTTCTCTCCTACGTATGCGCACACACGTCCTATTTCATTTCATGATTTGCCCAACGCATAGTGGTTATAAAAATAGTAGTCTCTTAAAACTTTATTAAATTGAGACATTTCAATACTTTTAACCGACTTCTTTTTAGAATAAAAACGAAGCGTCTATAGATAAAACTTAATAAATTTGGACATTATTTATCTAGTAAATTTTGAATGATTCTTGTTCACTTTTGATAGAGTCGACCGATTTTAAAGAAGCAAATACTAAATGTTACTCGCAGATATACTCTATGTTAATATTGGTGACATTCCTTCTTAAACTGTATACAATAGCATTAATGCCTAAATAATCAAATAGATAGAAAAGCAGATATATATTTCTTAAAATTATTTAATGCATGTAATTAGTTATTATTAGTTACTAGACTAATGATTTTGACCGCATGTAGTTTTTACGAGATAATTAAAATAAAATTCAAATTACTTGTAGCATGTCTTATATAAACTTAAATTATTTCGAATTTTAACAATTAAACTTTTGTATAAAAATTACTTTGAAAGTTATCGAACTTTACAAACAATATTAAGTTAATACAACAAGCCTATTAAATTGCATAAAATCCAACTCGAGAAAACTAATTAAACTTCAATTTGCTGTGAATGTATACTACGGTGCAAAGCAATTATGTAAATCCGTATTGAATTTATATCGTAACGAACGGTCTAATATTTTTGATACGAACTTGATAGGTTTTCTTTTTTTACTTTGTAGATTTTAGAGCTTGATTACAATCCCACTTGATATTCAATGATGATAATGATATTCAATATTCCGGGGTAGCACCACCCTCTCACAGAAAACCGACGTGAAGTAACAGTGCTTACATTGTTGCGTTTCGTTCGGTCAGTGAGAGCGCCGGAGACCCATCTCCCCTCCCCTCCCTTCTCCTCTTCCTTCTTCTCCTCCTTTCTCTCCATTCCCACAAACACAGGCTGGCAACGCACTTGCGACTCCTCTGGGGTTACTAGTGTCTATGGACGGCGGTGATCGCTTAACAACAGGTGACCCGCATGTTCGTTTGCCTACTATATGACATAAAAAAAAGAACAGGTGATGTTAAGTGATCACCACCGTCTATAAACACCAGCAACACCAGAGGAGTAGTAAGTACGTTGGCACACTATATTGGTAGATATGTAGGAGGGGTAGGGATGAAAGGGAGAGGGGGGTTGGAGGTGGGCCTTTGGCGCTCTCACTGACCGAACGAAATGCAACAATGCAAACATTGTTACTTCATGTCGGTATCTCTGTGTTTCGGGTGGTACTGTCTCGGACGAGCTAACTCATTTTGGCGGCCTGTTTTTGGCGGGATCTTGGAATGCCATGTAGTGGTCTTTGTATTTTATCCATAATCTTTTGTTATTTGGCTCTATATTGAGTAATGTTGTTGGTGCTTTACGTAATATAGTTTGGTGATTGTCCATAAGTAAATTAGATGGAAAATAATAGCACGGAGCATGGCTTCCGACTTGCTACAAAAACTCCATTTTGAGTTCTAACAAGATAGCCACCATTTTGTTAGTTCATTAAAATAATCGCAAAAAACTTGTAATAACTTTGCGTACTCGATAATGGCAGTAATAATCTACTAGAAGGGTGGTTACCAAATATAAAATAAATAAATAATCCATCAAGAACCTTGTCTTTTTATTATAATGGTATTAAGATGGTGGCCCTCTTGTTAGAACTATGCAGGGGGTTTTGTCAGGCAAGTCATAATCCATACTCTGTGTTATTCCATTCATGCCATTCCATCCATTTCACTTGTGCACTATCACCAAACTATATAACATAAAACACCAGCAATATTACCAATGAGAGAGCCAAATAACACAAGATTATGAATAAAATATAAAATCCACTATATTACAATCCAAGATCCTGCCAAAAACTTCTACAACCACTTTATTAATTAGCAGTATCATTATCTAATCTAATACCTTTAAACGAGCAATTCTTGTATATTTTTATATTTGTATATATTCAGGATCTCGAAAACGGCGTCATCTATTTCTGTGAAACTTAGTATGTAGGTAGTTTCGAGGATGATAAATCGATCTAGCTAGATTTTATTCATAGAAAACTTTTTTAACTGAGTTTTCAGGCAATGAAAAAAATACAGCTAGAATATAAAGGTAAATTTCGCCGGCGCTGACAAAATAAAAGTAGCTTAGATGGAAATCGATTGCTTCAAAAATCCGTGTAACCCCAGTTCGAATCCCAATGACAACAGAAGAGATATATATATATATACATTTTTGTAGAAAAAAAAATTATTTTATGAAGCAAACCTAACAGTTTATTTTAATTTAAAAATATTTTTTAAAGAACTGAGCTAGGCTCGGTCGCCCAGGTACTTTTTTTAATACATGTTATTTATTTTCTTTATCTTGATGATAATTATACCGATTTCTTGTATACATTTTTAAAACCAAGAATCGTTTATAGAAGTAATATATTATATTCAACAATACTAATTAAGTCCGGTAAGCAATAACGCCACGAAATCTCAGATGTCACCGAATTTATCCAATAAGTTAATAACGCGAACACAGCCCTAATATATTGCAACGTTACATGAATCCCCGGAACTTTCCCTTCTGAACTTTCCTAATAACACAGAAAAATAGATAGGAAATCTACGCAGCGAATTACAAAGTTACTAAATTTATGTTACTTAATCAGATCTACTTCTTAATCTATAATATTTGTGTTGAGACGGAAGATTTAAAATATTATATTTATCTTAAAACAATTTGTGGTAATGTTATAAAACTTTTGATTTTATAACCAGAGGCCAAATTCCCATCAACAATTGGCTAATAGCAGTATCATTTACGCGTGCATCTGCAAATTTACATGTTTCATGAGTGTATTAATACGCGAACAATAAACTTTGTTATACACGGAGGAGTGTGAAATTAAGCATAGTTATAATTCATACAGGTAAAGTCTGCAGAAAAAAAATATATACATGGAATGTGTGCGGTTTATATATTAAATTACTAAATCTATAAATACACTAAAATATAACATATTATTCTTCAACTTTATACCGAATACCAAAGACCTTCAAATGAAATATAGTACAAAGATATATATATATATACTAGCTGTTACCCGCGGCTCCGCACGCGTTTTTTTTAATATATTAAATAAATTTAAAATTGTGATTACACATCTAGTGTAAATTACAATAATACTATTTCAAAAATATTTGTATCACACGCACATCATCTACTGTAACAGGTAACGTGTACGTTATATATGTGAATAGTGAATCGAATGGGATGGGATTATCATCAGCTACATAACTGGAATTTTAAACTATATATCACCCTCAGTGCTCACACTATATAAGAAAATAATGAAAATATGAAGCTACACATTATCGAACAATATTAAATAAAACAGCTAATTAGTTACTTATTTGCCCGTAAAATTCCCGTTCAAATATTACTTCTAGTCCGGTGAAGCTGTTAAGCATAGTCATTTCTAAGAAAAAAAAAACATTCAAATAGGTCCAGTCGTTTCGGAGATTACCCGAAACAAATAAAAAAACAGACATATCGACAGAGTTAAAAAAAATGTTGATCTTTGTAGCATCACAGATTGTATTCACCAAAAATAATTTATTTTAATATAAATTACACTCACTTTACTTTTATAATACGTAATATATCACAAATAAAAAATTGGCAACAAAACTAATGTAGAATAGAGTTTTTAAAGAGTGTTTGGCGGGATTTCAGTCTGTCATGTAGTGGATTTTATATTTTTTTCATAATATTGTGTTACATGATTCTATATCGTGTAGAAATTGGTTGCGTATTATATAATATCATTTGTTTATTTTGCATAAGTGAAATGAATGAAAAATAAAACCACGAAGCATTAATTCTATGGTCTTGAAGATTAAGAAGATAAAAAATTACGTTATATTATGTAGAGGATTCGGCGCTTATACCTTTACATTAACTTGGACATAGAAGAAAACTAATTATATTGACAACTTCAGAATTGGCTGTATGGATTAATTTCTTCGATTCTCTTATTGGACGAATATTATTACTACTAAACTTTCTGAATAACAACACAAAATAAACTTAAGAAATGTTTGCGATATAAACGTAACACGTATAATTACAAATCGAAAACAAAACTAACGTAGAATAAACTTTTTTAATAGGAATACAAAATAAACCATGAAAATATTTTTGATAGAATGTTATCGCGTTACCATGGCAACGTATATAATACTGACATTAACACGCAGCGGAAGCTTCCAAAATAGCCCGATTTTGAGACATTCTTCATTAGTGCTCAGCTCCTTTTGGTTTTAACGTGATGATATGTAGCCTAGAGCCATCCTCGATAAATGAGCTATCTAACACTAAAAGAAACTTTTAAATCGGATCTGTAGTTCTTGAGATTATCGCGTTCAACCAAACAAACAAACTCTTTAGCTTTATATATTAGTATAGATATATTTATATTTATCTTCATATATCCATCTTTTTCTTTATTTGGAACGGTCGTTTCATAAATATATTATCACCTAAGAAATTATATATTTGTGTTATTTATATATATTTAAATATAAAAAAATAATAATACAATACGTTTTTGCCCACGCTCTCAGATAACGTAATTTTCTTTTTGAAGTGGAAACTTCTTTAAGCGCAGTGAGCGTTATATTTGGCAGGCGATAAATTTATAATTTTGCATCACGACATGACATGAGTAGTATGATATTATGAATAAGATCTAGAACCCATTACATGACGTTCTAAGTCCCGGCCAAAAAGTCATCAGCATCATCTTAATTCATCAGTTTACATCTTTACTTGTTCATGAGGGACAGAGAAAAATTATGGGGATTGACGAAGCATTTAATTTAATGATCATCTCTATTATTCATTAAGTAAATTGATTGGATAGGTTAGCAGAATGCACAAGAGTTTACGAAATGAATAGACAACCAATCGAAGTTAATAAGCCTGCCTTATACATAATTGACGGTAAACTCAACTACACCAGTCTGCTATAAAGACGTTCTAAAATATACTAAGCCTCTAGTTTGTCCAAAAAATACAGACAATTTTGTTTTTTTAGTCATTCATATAATGTTTCATATATAATTATCGTAAGGGACGTCGTCGACTTTACCCAAAATTACTGTAATTAACTAGTCTAGACTCAACTAGAAAATTAGCTATTAAAAATAGTAGTACTTGAGACATGAAGAGGGCATATTAATTATTAAATAATGGTAAGTCATATGTAATCTTCCCACGTATATTACATCTAATATATTTCTGCACATTTTCACTAAACCGCCTACGTAACTTGTAGCTGCATTAATTCATATAATGTTTCGCAGATAATTATCGTAAAGGGTAAGTGGGTCTCCGGCGTTCTCACTGACCGAACGAAACGCAACAATGCAAGCACTGTTACTTTTCGTCGGTCTTCTGTGAGAGGGTGGTACTTACTACCCCGGGCAAGCCTACCTATTCGTGCTGAAACCAGTAATAGCTTCAGCTTAGCTCTACCACTTACAAGACACTACACCTACGTAATATGGGCTGGCATAATATGCTTTTATCTTCCCGTCTCTTCCAACAACAATTGTGTAATTACAGTTCAAACTAATGTAAAGTTAATTTTAACGTTTAATTTAAAATATGAAGATCATAAAAAGTAATTCAAAACCTTATGAACGGTTACATTTCAACTTGGTTCTGGGTGCATAAAAACTGAATAATTCTTAAAAAAAAATAAGCATAAATAAACAACGAACATTGGATTTAGCGTATTCTAACATGTAATGACTTAATTATCTTAATAGTCAGACCATTTGTTAACATATAATTACTCAGACAACTCATATACTCTCTTCGACCTTTCTCAATTACGATATCTCTCTACCTTCGTACTTAATAGCCTGCTAATTTATATTCTAACATTATAAAGTTGAAAATACTTTATTGTACATATCTCTAATTCTCTTGATTTATCTTGTTGCTATTTCTAATTAAATCTCCAACTTTAAATTAGACAAAATTATGGTTAGCATATATCACAATATATAAGGTTCAGTACTGTCCTGGAAATTAATTTATATTAAAGTTATTCTGGTCAAAATTTAGCTTAATATCTGTATCAAAAGCTCGGTTGTAGTCCGCCATAAATCATAATCTACAAGCTGGCCCCTGAAGTCTCCGAGGGCACCGCTTGGTTTCGGTCACCGACAGCGCATGATGCAATATTAAATTCAATTTACTCATCTTGATTACTTCGGTGGCCATAATATCCTTACATGTGATGCAAGCATTCGCCATTCCGAGTTAACAATGGGACTAGAATTGACTGAACACTATCTGGGAATAGTACGCCAACAGATTCGCATTTAATGGACTTTTCTATCCATAACTTAATGAATTATACCATGATTCTTTTAAATTCTATTTAAAAAAAAGTGATAATATATTTGAAATATTGTTATTTCTAATTATGATTAGACTATAAATTTATATTTTTTATCGTTTCCTGGCTGTCCGCCTTCGCACTATTACTTCGCACAAATGAGCTATTTTTGATTTTGATTTTTATAAATCTACATGAATGTTTGTTATAAATATCGATTGATAGAGAAAATGTAAAAAAAAAAACAAAAATGCACTTACCTGAAATTGCATATCTTACAATGAATATAAAAGCTTATTGAAAAATATTTACAAATATAACTCCATTACTGTTACAGGATATCCCTGTTAATTAAATGGTACTGGTGTTGCCTGTAAATCAATTTACATTGAATTGATCAACTGAGCGGAGAGTTTACACAATATCAATAATAGATACAATTGAATCAGTCGAATGGAAAGATAAATTAATATTACATATAATGATGATACATGAGTGCATTTGTATTATGTCGACGTTTGTAATTGTTTCTTACATATGTTTCTATGTTATTGAGCACTATTTGAAGGGGTTTATTCAAACTACAATATGGTTGTTCAAGGAAATAACAATTTATATCTGAATATTAAATTAAGTCAGTTACGAAATAAGGTGGTCGACAAATTGTGTGAAAAATGATGTTTTAAAAGGTGTGAATACTGAGATGACACAGGAGAGTGGAAAAGGAAAACATATTGAGACGACCCTACTTAGGTGGGGATAAGTGTGAAATGATGATGATATTGTTGACGTCATAAGGTATAATAGCGATGTTGTGAAGATGGACCAAGGTGGGATTAGTCCAGGATTCGGTTTTAAAATCTGCATATTTTTACTGCTTATTATATCCTCTGCAATATGCATACAATCGTATTATAAGTAAAATAATGTATACACTTTATTAATTCAAATATAAAAGTAAGATCTATGATAATGAACATATTTGCTATGAATTAGTGTTCTAAGTAATTGATACGGTTTCTCTAATACATACGATATTTGACTCCATGCTGTTCCTTTGATATTACAGTGACTTCTGTGGTTTTTGTTTGACATATGAAGCTATTTTAGAAAAAACACAAAAGCTCAAATGCCCCGTTTTGTAAAAAAAATGTCATATGGACTTTCTGAAATACCCGATTCAATTGTCTTCTAATGCAGATGCAGAATATTTGTTAACATTGACTTATTTGGATTTTGTTATTTACAAATGTACTGGAAGTAATTTTACGATGCCTTACTATATTTTTAACCTAATTAACGTATATATTGCCTTCTTTCTTTTTCTCCACGTTAAAAAAAGGTATATTGTCTAGTATAATAAAACTCGTCTAGGAAATGAGACGTACTACTTAGCATACCATGGATTCACCGTGCGGGTGCCGGGTCCATCGCGTAGCAACGAGAGAAACTTCGAGTAGTTCCCGAGACTTGTGACACGGGTGTAGGTTTAAGGGGCCCCTTTCGAATATAGATTAACACTCACCTTAACCACTCCTGCTTCTCTCCCTGCCTATCCGAATCTGGTATGAACCTGCTAGTGCAGCTTTAGAGGCTCGTTCTAGTATAGAGCTTACTGCAGTTCTAGACAGACCGAGGTCTCTGAGCAGGCTATAGAGAGATTTTGCTGGTATACCTCTCGCTCCCACTTCCACGGCATATAGATTAAGTCTACAGCCGTTTCTAGTCAACTCGTTGACTAAGTCGTGATACCTGTCCATAATTTAAAGACGACGACGTAAATAAGTGTAGTAGTTTACGAATTCTAAGTTTACTAATAGACATATAGTAAGACAAAATATATTTTGATCTCATAAAATGTAAAATATATTAACATATAATATAAATATTTATTTCTAAGTTCCTTAAAATATACCAAAAAACTTAAACATGAAATGACATTTTAACGGAATAATCCGCACAAAATAAAAACAAGATTGTTTCAATTGAACGCAAAATGAATTAACATTTGTTTCCAGTCTAGCTATTATACCCCGATCCAATAATCGCCACAAATCGAGCATTAATTAAGGGATCGATTGGCTGGCTCAACCGAGTAATCGGTTTTCATTGACAACTTTATAAATAGCCTCAAACGACACGGATTTAACTAAACTTCGCGATTGGATTGAAATAAATTAGTTAAACAACTTTTCATTTTGTACATCTATCATAATATTAAACTAGCTTTGCCCGCGACTTCGTCCACGTGGAAGCTGATATACAAAACAGTTACTACTAAATTCATCGGAATGTATTAAGTCTAGTTACTGTCTACTTTTCTTTAGTACTTAAGTCGCGATGTCATTAAGATTATAATAACTTTATAGATAAGTCGATTTTATGGAATAAAGACTAAATGTTACTCGAAGATATGCTTTATGATTTTGAAAAGGTTCTATTATAAACATCGTAGTTTAGCAGTGATGTGTATTTATACAAACAGTGAGACAGACACACATTACTAAAAATAATTAAAATGTATTTCATTCCTTATTTATAAACACCTGCAATAATATATTTTACATAAATCTAATAAATACAGACACATTTGATTTTTTTCTTATTATTTGTATAGACTAACTTGCAACCGTGTCTTTATTTTCGTGGAAATGGTTCTATAATTTTTTGGAAATTACATATTTTATTTGGATTACCTGTATACAGTTTCTTTACTGTAATTTTACCACTACTGCTTATAGTTCCACAATCATTTTTAAATTAAATACTAACGTGAATGCTACTTTGCACTTCCGCCTTGAATTGATTGACCACTACTATATCTAACTACAACAAAAAGAAAATCAATAAATGAATGAACATATATTTTGTATATATTAATTATAAAAAATATAATTAATATAAATATAATAATTATTAATAAATTAATTTAAATATGTTGTAGATTGACGTGTAATCTCGACAATCGATTACACGTGTTTCGCTCCGTCACGGAGCATCATCAGATCGATGTTGACAATACAAAATATATGTTTATTGATTAATTGATTTTCTTTTTGTTGTAGTTAGACGTAGTAGTGCTCAATCAGTTCAAGGCGGAAGTCCAGGTAGGAGCCCGGCGGCAACCTTCCGTCGGGTGGACCGTTGAGGCGGCTATTCAAGCGGAATAGCGGAGAACGATCCCTTACCGCCCCAACATCACGGTCTGTCGGTACACCGTGGGGTTTTAGTTTGTGCGAGTCGGACATATCCCATCCTCTCCCCCGGTAGGGTGGGTATCCATAATGGATTTCCCCACTTAAAAAATAAAATATAAAAAAGGCGGAAGTGCAAAGTAGCATCCACCTTAGTATTCAATGATCGATTTCCGCAAAGTAACGCCTTCTTCAATCAAAACAAATTTTTAATTACTCATATGATATACCATTTACATTGCTAAGGCTGACTAAGATTTATGAGGTACAACAAAATAATTTATTACAAAAATGTATATCTTGTAATATAACCCTAAGTAATCACTACTTACCTTTTACATATAGCCATTTGGTGGCCTGGAAAAGTCGTGGTGGTCTAGTGATTTGACCGGTGGAATAATATTTCGGTGTCCCCAGGTTCGACCCCGGCATGTACCAACGAATTTTACGGAATTTGCGTATAATTAGCTAATTTAAATTGGTGACACTATCGGCTGATAGTGAAGGAAAAACATCGTGAGGAAACCTGAACCTGAGAAATATTCTTGTAGTACTACTGTATATGGGAAAAATATAGAACTGGATTTCTCAGGATTTGAAATCGTCAATACGTCATGGGCTGGCGTGGTGATTACGCTCATACCTCCCTTGGAGAAGAGGGCTATGGCCCTGCAATGGGTCTCTTGCAGGCTGATGATGATGTTATCAGAAACCGTATTACTCGATAGTGGTTCGAATCTTTGCTACTGGATTAGAGCTATCAGTGAAGAAAAACTTCGTGACGAAACCATAGCATGATGATAGGGCTTTTCGAAGTCCAGCTAGCTCTACCAACCTCAAGTTGAAAATCTGTCGCCAAGCGTCTGTCGGTGTGTTCCAGCAGCTGTACTTGAGATCCAGTCCCTCTCTGGGTTTAGTGTGTTTGTTATCTTTGACTACATCATAATTTAACCTGATGATGAAACTTTGGTCAAATACCTTAAAAATATCACAGGTATATAAAATGAAGGTAAACAAAGCTAACTTATTTGTATAGATAAATTGCAAATGTTTGAGTTTAAAAAAAGTATTGGAAGTTATGTGTCTAATCTTTTGGATACTGATGACATCACATTAGTACATAGCGCTTGTTCGAATTTGAGCCGTGGGGCAACTTATTTATAAAATTGACGTCATATTAGTTACATTGTACTATTTCAATTTGAGACGTGTTGCCAGTTTATTTATAAAATTGACGTCATGTTAATAGTTACACTTCATTATTTTAAAGCCAAACTGTGTTGCCAGTTTATTTATAAAACTAGCTGACCCGTGCAACTTCGTTTGCACCAAATTGGTTATCACGCGAAAAAATTGTTTCTTTTTTTATCGTAGCACGGCAAAATGCCTGCACTATGCCCGATGGTAAGCACAGTACAATCCAAAAACAATAGCAACCACCGAGTGACACACTATCCATCGCTGGTCGCCACTATCATGCCGGCCTACAAAAAGCTGGATATGCACAGGCTGATCCCAAAACGCGACGCACAGAAGCGAATCACTATTACGGATTTTTTCGTCATGTACATGGTGGTTATGACCCAGTCAGGCTGTAAAGCCCTACCACCCCGCAAATAAAACTGATACCCGATTGCAGCCACAACTACCGTTTCCAATTGTGAATCCAAACTATCCACGGATTCACTTAAACATATACCCAGATTACATGTATTCATTTTTTAAATAAACCTAGTACCCATTCGTAGCGTCATCTACCAGGATCAATTAAAATAAAAACTAACCTACATAAAACTGAATAAACATCTCTACCACTTACTTTATCATAACTATCTTCGATTTGTATTAAAACCTTTTTATACTCCATTGTATTAAAGAAAAATATATGAACACCGTATCGAAGCGTCAAACATCCCGCCGAAAACGTCAAATGTCACTTGCTTGAAACTATTGTCTAAGAGTTATAAACTGTTTCAAAAACGTATTTGAAATATATTTCCAATATATTTTTATAAATAATCTCTGTACCACTCACAACATAGTACCTATCACCTTCAAACCAAGCCAGTTTTATACATCAGGTTCAATCCCTCGGTAAGGATCCCTTGAGTGCGTTGCTTGCGCGATACGGTGACACCAAATATGCATCACTGCTACAGCACTACACGATCACCCCCACACACGTGAAACACATGAAACACTGAATGATGATGAATGAAACATGTTACACATGAAAGTGGAAGGGTTTACTTTTTTCCTTATCGAACTAAAAAACTCTCAATTTTCCGATAATAAATATATGCAGGAGTTGTTGAGGCGTGTATGCTTGGTATACATATACGTTTCAACAACTCATACATATATGAATAGTTAGCTAGATTAGTTAAGATAGGTCGCGATTTTGCATGCAAAAGGCAACAGCCAAGCCGAGGTGTGCCGTGTACCCTTGAACTGGTTGCCTAAATAAAATCGGCTGAGTGCCTTAAGCGCTCGTCTTAGTAGTCCGGTAACTTATATACGTATATAAGTTATTGAAACATGGATGTGTACCAAGCATGCGTGCCTCAACAACTTCTATATGTATTTTGTGTAGGAAAAAATCCTCTAAACTATGTAGGATAGGATAACGAAAAATAAGGGTAGAACTCTTGTGTCACTGTATCGCGTGAGCAGCGTACTCAAGGGCTCCACGCCCAGGGAACAGATCTAGGCTTGAGCCGTTGCCGAGAAGGGCCTAATTTGGTGTACGGGAGCGAAATTTAGTCCCAGACCACGGCGGAGTGATCTGCGGTTATGCGAGCGTGGGTGAGAACACGCTCTATTTGAAGAGACAGGCTGGTACTGATCGTTCGCTGACGTGATTGAATCAGGAGGGTTGGTAAAAATGTGTCGCGGTCGTCTTCTATACTGCGCAGCATTGGGTACGGGTTCATCGTTCGCGGCGGATACCACTAACGGGCTGGGATGATTCGCGGCTTTTTCGAAATAACTACCTGTAAGTGATTTTATATACGCTCAGACAGAAAGCATCTCCAGGTCCTGTGGAGATCCTTATTCCGGACGTACCATGGGGCACCGGTGATTTTACGTAGGGCTCAGTTCTGGAGAACCTGCAACTTTTGAATACGATTTTGCGCATGTGCAAAGACCGAACAACTGTACGTCATAATCGGACGGATGCAAGTTTTGTATAAAGTGAGTTTGTCCGGGGGATATTTTACTCTTATGACAAAGCAAATGATAGAAACGACCTAAGACCATACGGCTTTGTTTCGCACTCTTTCTGTGTGAGAATCGAAATTTAAGTGTTTATCTAAACTAACACCAAGATATTTCACCTCGCCGGCCCAAGGTATTTCGGCTTTATATAGCCTGATGGTCGACGACGCATATATTTGAGATGGCGTCAATCCCAAGTCATACGTTTACGTTTATCGTTGTATATGGTGGTCAATAATGTTTAATAAAATGAAATTGGTTCTTTGCTATGAAAAAAAATAATTGATTTGAAATTTATTATTGGAACGAAGTTCCTTACGGCAGGCTTGGAGGAGATAGAGATTTTGCTGCGCGACCGAACTGAAAAAAATGTGATAGTAAAACTGTAACGAAAAGTGCATGGAATAAAACAGTTAAATGAGACGTGCGCAGGCGCGACAGTCGTATACATAAGCGAGTAGTGTATAATATCTTTCTCTTTCTCCTTTTTTGTAATTATTTCTATTTCTATGTAATTTTATGTTGTCAAACAAAAATAAAGAGACATATTTTGTTATTTTAATTGATAATTTGAATTACGATTACATAAAATTGAGCACGGTTTTTTTTTCCAAATAGTGTCGATTCTACATTAGCCGAAAGAACTTCGTTCCTACCTGGTGTCCCACGACACCACATTCTTTTTTTTATTTATAAAATATATCAGCGGGTATATATATGATTGTTTATAAAAAATGTGTCTGAATGTTTAATTGCGTTTAAAAGTTACTGAAAAAAATGTTCCTAAACTTATTATTGATTAATCATAAATCAAAATGCCTATTAAAAATACTACGTTAACCCGCTACCAAGTGCCCTAAATTCTGTCTATTGATATATTGATAATTTCTGTAGGTGGTAGAGCCACGCTGAAGCTATTACTGGTTTCAGCATGAATGGGTCGGCTCGTTCGGGCTAATACTGCCAGAATACTTACAGAAAACCGACGTCAAATAACAGTGCTTGCATTGTAATGTTTCGTTCGGTCAGTGAGAGTGCCGGAGGTTCCGTTACACTCCCCCATATACAGGTTGGAAACGCACTTACAAATCCCCTGGTGTTGCTAGTGTCTATAGACGGTGGTGGTCACTAAACATCACGTGACCCACCTGTTCGTTTGCCTCTTATGATATAAAAAAAATATATTGATGTATTAAAGAACCAGGTATTCTAAAATTCTTGTTCTTTGAACGTTGCCGGCTCTTGTACTAAGGTGTCGGAAAAAAGTCTAGTTACGTTAACTGCAAATTTTTGTTTTTCGTTATTCTGGAGAACTCATTGCGTTTTATGGGACAAAGAGTATCCTGGATGTAGTCTTCTAATATTAGTTATCACCGTGTCAAATTTCGTTAAAATTGGTTCAGTACTTTCAGAGTAATTCGGGTTTATATTCTAGACTTTAATCCTTTATCCTGGAGAACCCTTTGCGTTTTATGAGACAAAAAGTATATTTGATGTAATCTCGTAATATTAGTTATCACTATGTCAAGTTTCATCAAGATTGGTTCAGTACTTTCAGAGTGATGCGTGTGCATAGGGACAGACAGACAGACAGACAGACAGACAAAAATTGTAAAAAGATTATTTTTGGCTTCTATATCGATAACATAGTCTACCCTGATTAAAATTTTCAAAAAATATTTAATGTACAGATTTCGACTTGTTACAGTTTTATTATAGTATATAGATTAACATCATATTAGTTGTTACACTTCACTATTTTAAAGCTATGCCATGTTGCTAGTTTATTTTTAAAATTGACGTCATATTAGTAGTTACACTTGACTATTTTAAAGCCAAACTGTGTTGCCAGTTTATTTATAAAATTGACGTCATATTAGTTGTCACACTTCACTATTTTAAAGCTAAGCGGTGTTGCCGGATTATTTATAAATTGACGTCATATTAGTAGTTACACTTCACTATTTTAAAGCCAAACTGTGTTGCCAGTTTATTTATAAAATGGACGTCATATTAGTTGTCACACTTCACTATTTTAAAGCTAAGCGGTGTTGCCGGATTATTTATAAATTGACGTCATATTAGTAGTTACACTTCACTATTTTAAAACCAAGCCGTTTTGCCAGTTTATTTATAAAATTGAGGTCATATTAGACGTCACATTTCGTTATTTTAATTTCGAGTTATGTTGGAAGTTTATTTACAAAGTTGTCAAGCAAATTTTTCACAAGGAAGTTTAAATTCCGGAAACAATCGATTTTAAGTGTCTCTCTTGATTCGTTTATTTCGTATTCAGATGGCTTAATTGGAATGCCGTCTTGGTGTTTAGAATGCAAGCGGCGTCTCGTTTCAAAACACTGCTGACTTAACTACTGCTTCTAAATATAGGACTTAATTAAACTCATTTATGTAGATCGTCAAAGATTTTTTTTAACTTATAGGTTTTAGCGTTTGACCACAATTTCATCTGATGTTATATAATAATGTGGTCAAAGATGGTAAACCCGCTAAATTTAGAGGCAGCAGTAATACACCAACACGTGCTTGATAACAGATTTTCGACTTCATGTTAGCAGCTAGCTAGACAGGCTTAGAAAAAGCCCAACCGGCTATGCTATAAAACTGTTATGGTTTCATCCCGATATTTTCCTTCTCCGAAAGGTTTGACTCAGTTGCTAAGATACAAATCTACGCTCATCGATTCGATGTCCGAACACGCTGTCAACTAATTTATTAATTTTATACATAACTATAATACTTTTACTATTACGATCATTCAACATAAGATAATGAGATTCAGTATAAAGCTTTTCACCTATCTTAATTTTAAAATAAATATAAAAGAAAATATATGTCTTCTGATCGTAAGTAATATATATAAATGTGATTGTTAGATTGTTTGTCATGGTTTCACGTATCAACTACTGTTGGCGGATGACACTCTTTACGTTTCTAAATGCACGGGCTACCCTTCCCTCTACCATCCTTCCTTTCTACACATCAATTTCGCCTTCATCTCGATTGCGGACGTAACGAAACGATGCATCGCATATTATTGTAGGTGGTAGCATGAATGAGTCGGCTCGTTCAGGGTAGTACCACCCTTTCATAGAAAACCGACGTGAAGTAACAATGCTTGCATTGTTGCATTTCGTTTGGTCGTGAGAGCGCCGGAGGCCCACCTCTCCTCACCTTCCCGCTCTCCTCTTCCCTTCTTCTCCCGCTCTCCTCTTCCCTTCCTCACCATCAACACAGGCTGGCAACGCACTTGCGACTCCCCTAATGTTGCAAGTGTCAGTGACGGCAGTGATCATTTAACATCAGGTGACCCGTCTTTCGTTTGCCTTCAAAATTATGTTTCATTATTGTAGGTGGTAGAGCCACGCTTGTAGATGGTAGAGCCACGCTGAAGCTATTATTGGTTTCAGC
>JACEII010000018.1:3249851-3313363 GCA_014332785.1 Antheraea mylitta | reverse complement strand
GATGACATAAAGCCTATACGTTACCCCACGCTACACTCAAGGCGTCTGCGAAAATGTCATAAAAATTCATTACTTACATTCATACAGACATACACACAGATGAAGATTATCCTGGTACTTGTCCTAAAACACCCACAATTAGCTTCTTGTAGAATAGTCGTAATCCGGTGAAGCTGTTAACACCTTACTGGGTCGATAGCGTAGTCAGTTCGAGAAAAAAAAAAAGTTGTAAAATAGACAGACATGACCGTTTTACAGTTTTATTATAGCATAGCACGAGATAGAAGGTAAGCAAGCATTCATTATTTGAAACGAAAACCTCGCCACCTAGTGTTCATTTATTTTATTTTATTTATTTATTTCCAAGAAATCTACAGCTCTACATTCTTAACAAAAAAAATTGGTTGCCTGTAAAGTCGGTATACGGGCGAAAGTTTTACGTGACAACGACTTTGAGTGGTAAAATAATTTTCGTATAGTAGTCTCTCTCGCTCTTAGGCGGGCTAACCATGCCCGAGTGGAAGGGACGCGTGCCTCTCACTCGCTCTCATTGTGAGCGTATAACGTGAGCGGAGCGTAACGCAGTTTCTTGAAGTGTCACCCGGCAAACCAATTTATAAGACGTTGTCACGTCAAAATAAATACAAGTATAATGTTAGTTTTGCCAAAGTGATTTCCTTATATAAATACAAATGTTTTAATATAGCTAACCCAAACATTTATAACGTAAAATAAGAACTAATTAATCAATCACTTATTTTACATGTTAATTAAAAACGATTGTGATAAACATTTAAAATAAAATAAAATAAACATTAAACATTTATTATGTTAGTAATATTCTCGTGAACACTAAAACAAAGTTACATAGCCTGTACAAAGTTTTAACAGAGTCGGATACACAATGTGAGAACGAATGTGAGACAAACATACTAATATTAAGTTTTATATACATATAAGACTAGCTGATACCCGTGGCTAGAACTCGTGGAAATAGCTTTGTTGTTTTACGATAATTACATGTGTTATTGGGATTCTTTGCTGTTTTGGGACGAAATTCTTTAATGCAACTTGCGATAGGAGCTTTCTAGTAATTATCGTCACGTAACGAAAAAACGTTATAACCCTTTTTGCCATTCTGCCTCATCAGGTTTTATTGCATACAACTGTGTGTGTGTGCGTGCGAGTATCGAAATTCGAGTAGCTAATATCGTAATGTATAACCTCAATGCTAAACGCGTGAAAATATTATGAGAGTTTATTTTTATTTCGATTTTTTTTAATATAATGTACAATTCAATATTTATATATTATTTTTAATTAAATAATACTTTTCCTAAATTATGAAATGAAACTTTTTTAATTTAATTCCTTGCTAAACTAAGGAAAGGAAACTTAAATCCTAATGGAAGGCTCCTGATTGCACACGTTTTTGTTATGTTGTAATTTTTACTATCTATACTACTAACTCTTCTAAAGAGCGTTGTTACTTCTGATAAACTAAATAATCATATATTAATTTTAAAAATAAATTAGACTACATGTAGTCTACGTAATACTATAAAAATCACCTATCTATCAGTAAATTCCTTGTCCAATTAATTTAAAATGTTTCAAGGATTAGCTATATCTCAAGGTGATAGAGCCACGCTGAAGCTATTACTGGTTTCAGAATGAAAAGGTCGGCTCGTCCGGGGCAGTACCACCCTCTTACAGAACACCGCCGTGAAATAACAGTGCTTTCATTGTTGCGTTTCGTTCGGCCAGTGAGAGCGCCGGAGACCTATTTCCTCTCCCTCCTTCCAACCCGCACACCTTCCTCCCTCTCCCCCTCCCCCAAATACAGGATGGCAACGTACTTGCGACTCCCCTAGTGTTGCTAATGTCTATGGACGGTGGTTGTCACTTAACATCAGGTGACTCACCTATCCGGTTACCTCCTATGATATAAAAAAAACAGACAGTTTTTTATTGTTTCGTTTATTATATTTAGTTATCGTTTCTTTGCAGTAATCATTTATCTTTAAGTTAATACCAATGAAAGCTAATAATAGATTTTTAAGGGCTATTTTAGCTATAAAAATAGGAATGTAGTATTTCATTACTAAAGATGACAATAAATAGACATTATTAAGAATATATTCTCTTGATTTTATATTCATATTCTACAAGGACATTTGTTTTCTGAAAGGTTATTATTTGTTTTATATATTAAGTATTAAAAAATACGATAACAAAAAAAAAAACAATTTCTAAAGTTTGAAATGGACTTAAAGAAAGTTAGCTAACAACGAACTTGTTAATTATATTGAAACCACTTAAAAATTAGAGAGCCCTCGGGTTTTCATATATCCCGAACAGTATTACGGGACGTAGAGTATTTTACATCGAACAAATGAGGTACAGATATTGAGATATGGTAAGTGAAAAAGTGCGATTCTATAAAAATTAAGAGAAAGTTTGCCCTGTTTTTAATATTGATAGCTATGTCGCACTCAAAATACCAAAAGGATCCAACTTACTATCTTCTTTTTTATTTTGAACCTTTTTTTAAGTTTCGAAAATGTGTAGAATGCAATTGACAATAATTAAAACATATACGCCCTTTCTTAAGTATAAATATTTGTTATATATATTTAGTATATAGTATTTAATTGACTATATCGACCGTGTATTTGGTGAGCTTTCTGAGAACTCCGATATTGAAAAATAATTTTTAATGCTCGCCTGCAACAAAAGCCTGTACCAAAATTCATCTTGATCAACTGGTTCAAGCTATGCATTATCAGTCGCTTGTTGAAAAAAAAAGTTTTTACGTTCGTAGCTAATCAAAATGAAGAGTTACTTACGGTGATAGAAGAGACTTATAATCGTATAAAATACATCGCGGATTTTTATCTTTTGACATTAAAAGATTAAATACTATTCATTTTTTATTTTTCTAGTTATATATATTCGCTGAAATATTAATATTTTCAAAAATTTTTTTTAAGTATTTCGCCTTTTTTTTGTATTTTCTACCACCATTCCTCTGACGTAGTATCTGAGACTTTGTGTTGGTAAGTAACGGCGTGGCAACGTAATGTTTACCTTCATCTATGAGTTAAAATATATTGTATCTTAAAACGCAACATTTATATCTGGGGGTGTGTCAGCGCCGATATTGTGTGTGTAAATTGTATATGGGATTAAAGTTTTTCGTTACAAATATTATTCTCATAATTTACGATAACTTGATTCATAATAAAAATATAATAACAATCTATAAACCGAATTTAAATATTCACCCGGCCACAGGTTATTCGCCAACAATATATATTCTTATAAAACTTTTCCCGGTAATGTTCTTTATTTCATCCCATCATAAATAAAGTTCAGCCCAACGTAACTCACAGTGCTCACACCCTAAAGGATTCAATAGTCGTTATTAAACGGAACAAATCGACGGTACGGTCCGCTATTTTTATTTAGAATCGAAAATAAATTACCCACTCGGTTTCGCCGTGCGGCGTGCATTGTCTTTGATATATGCTTAGTCTACGTGATATGTTTCTGATAAACTGCATTTCGTTTAAACCGCTTTCTTTCTTAATTTGTCCAATTTATTAGATTAGGAAATAGATTTTTATGTGAATACTCCGTTAGGCATATTGAGCGGTAGTTGCCAGGAGAAAAACTTATGACGTATGCTTGTGACGTATTCCATGTGCGTTAGACTAACAAAATTTACTAATTATGATATTTAAATATTAAAAACTATAATGGATATAGGAGTTAAAAAAGAAACACAGTTACATCATTGTTTTGAGTTTTCTGTCTGTAATTCTTACGATTGCCTCAACTTTGTTTTTCTTATACAAATACCACCAAAGGTTTCTTAACTATAATCCGCACTAAACTTTTTGACCGCTCTCAATATATTTTTTTTTTTATATCAAAGGAGGAAAACGAACTGGTGGGTCACCTGATGTTAAGTGATCACCACCGTCCATAGACACTAGCGACATCAGGTGCGTCGCAAGTGCGTTGCCAGCCTGTATATGGGAGAAGGGGGAG
Organism: Antheraea mylitta; assembly: GCA_014332785.1. Lineage (NCBI taxonomy): Eukaryota > Metazoa > Arthropoda > Insecta > Lepidoptera > Saturniidae > Antheraea > Antheraea mylitta. The sequence continues at coordinate 3,309,307 of JACEII010000018.1, read as the reverse complement.
GGGAAGGAAAGGGGAAGGAAAGGGAAAGAAGGAAAGAGGAAGGGACGTGGGCCTCCGGCTCTCTCACTGACCGAACGAAACACAACAATGCAAGCACTGTTATTTCACGTCGGTTATCTGTGAGAGGGGTGGTACTACCCCGGAGGAGCCGACCCATTCATGCTGAAACTAAAAATAACTTCAGCGGGGCTCTACCACCTACAATATAGATTTGCATAACATAAATGTAGGTATAAATAGCCCATTATATACATATAGCATATTATATGTATAACATCGAGACAACTCAAGGTTATATAAATGCAAAGTTTTGATTCCTATAGTAATATAGCTTATTAACTTTGTTTTCAATGAAACGATGTAAGCCGGAAATGTATTCAGAACGTCTAAAATATTGACGAGGACTGTAGCATACAGAAAGTGTAATAAGCAGAATAATTCCACGTCTAAGTGATCGGCCAATATATTTCTAATGATCAAGAGAAAGGGCAAGCCATCTATGAGCAAACGAATTGTTACCACCACACACATTGTAACAGGTCCACCACAATCTCTATATTCAGCTGGCGAAAGGATGTAGGCAGACGTGAACATAGATTTCTCGATAATTGTTATAATTTCTAGATTGAACATGCTAACCATCGGGTACAATGCAGTAAGTTTGCCATATTCCAAAAAAAAACTAGGATGTGTCGTAAAAACACACAATAAATTGAAACTTTTATATTAAAGGTAAACATTTTACTTTAAAACAATACTACAAAAATTCGACGCGATGCAGTGTTTCGTGCTGGTCATCCATTAGGTGATGACCTTCGGCCGCCGTAGATGCGGCCCGGGTCATGGACACTGGCATGTCTGTCACCCTGGTAGTTAAACGGCATAGGCCCATTTGGTGGAGGAGCATTGTTCTAATGCGACTCCTACAATTCGTCAGAGGGGATCAAACACCCCCCCCCCCCCCCCCTTGAGGTATGTACCATCTTGACCCCTCAGATCGCAGTCGGAACGCCTTAGGAGGGGCAAATATCTATTGCGGGAGCAGACGTAGTGTCGATTGAGTAGTCCATGCACTCCAGTCAGAAGGTGTAAGAAGGTATCATGAGGTTTTAGTTTATGCGTATCGAAGATAACCTTTCTTCAGCTACACGTTGGAATGGATACAAGTTGGGATTTCGTCACGTTAAAAAAATGGCTGTCATCATTACTTTACTGAGAGCACCCGAAGTCGCTTAGTTTCGCTGATCGGACGAGAACCAATTATTTTAACACTCCACTAGCAAAACTGGTAGCCATCACAATTCCAAAGCCCGCCCATAAGAAGTTTCCTTAAAAAAATCTAAATTTTGGGACGCTGCAAAAATATCGCCGCTCGATTCTAACTCTTAAAGCTGTGGCATTATTTTTATTCGTTGCTTCGTTATGACTATATTTTATCTGAGGTTTCACTTCCGTTGACTTATTCCTCGAGAATTGTATATTTTCTGGATACCCTATGTTTTTTCTTTTTCTTTCACATGTGTATGCAGAATTTTATGATGACCGGTCGAGTAATTAAAGGATAAAGGTGTAACAAACAAGTAAACAAACATTCGCGTCTGTAATATTATATTAGGATTAGGGTAACAGATATAATAAATGTGTTTTAAACAGTAATATGTTATTAGAATAGAGTAGGTTTATTAGAAAATTGTTGAATAGATTCAATAGTAGAAAATTATTACAAAAAAAAGACAGTATAAAAGTATTGAAATATCCACATACGGTATTTTTGTTCGGGCTTCTGTTAAACACCTCACATTATTGAGTACATAGGTATAGCTGTTAAATGCCGTACAATTTTCATAACGTAAATTACTGTTTCAAGAAAACATAAATTATTGTAATATTATTTTTTATATTATTATATTTTTATAATTATTGTATATTTGCGTCAAATATACGACCATTTCTACTAATTATTTACTGGTCTATTACTGTGTAGAAGCTATATTGTTTTTGTTTAGATGTGTGAATGAAGCAAGTTAAAGTGATAAGTTTGATTACCTTTAATTCTAGTTTCAAATGTGGTCCTTTACCCGGAGTGTTATATATTCTAGGGAGTTTCAATATGTTCAAGACCTAAATTTGTGTTTACCAAGATACAATGAGTTCTCTAATATATAACTTAAAATTTATAATACATGAGCATATATCTTGTATATTTAGAAGGCGGTATTGGAAGACCTTAGAGATGATGAAAATGGTAATTTAGTTGTCGGTGCTTAAAAACAAACAAGGAGAGTTGACGTCAAATAAGCAGCCGGTCATAAATCCCTATACTCAATTAACACTATAAATGAAGAAAATGTGTTTGGTCAATCCTACACGGTTGAGACAAGAGCAAGAAGAAGGATATCTTCTATAAAATCAGAATGTATTTAGGGAAGTATGGAAATGAAATGTTTTACTGAGAAAGACATTCAGGAGTAATAGATTATCGTGTTATGGGCATGTTGGTATATCGAAGTAGAAAAAGACCAAATGAGCTCAAATAATAAATGTATCGTGTGAAAAATTATATCCGAACGTTACAACATCAGCGAAGGGTTGCATGCCTTGTTATATTCTATCAGTTTTATATTGAGGATTGTGCACAAAAATCTGTACTAACTAATTCAATAGTCTCCATTGAATCTCAAAACTATCAGCCGTCGCATGGATCTATATTGAATATCCATTCGCAGTGGATGTTCGCAAATGAAACGAACATGCTGTTGCGTTTGGTTTTTTTTAAATTATATAACGCTTTAAAAGACGAGTGAATACGTTACATTTTCCATCAGGTGTAAATGCAGCAATGCGGTGTTTGGTGTAGTTAAAAAATAAAGTAAAAAATAGATGGCAGTGGAAGAGGTAAACGTATTATGCCTACGTAGATGGAAAAGAGAAAAAATATATTGGTCTATTTTGGAAAACATATAATTTGCTTTTAAACGAAAAATTTAAATTTGATACATTTTGGTGTAAGCTTTGTTGTTTACAGTTAATTATCAGATCTCGTAACTACTATTAACTGAGTATGGAGAGGTAATTCCCAGAAACCTGCTGTATAATATGCACCGCCTTGTACAACCAATATGGATTGGTTTACACTACAGTGATGCAACAATCTAATTGAATACCACAATAGATATGTCTTTTAATGAGAATTCTAGAGGATGTTAATTAATAGGAAACATCACTATTACTGATGTTACTTGTCGTCTCAATATATAGTACGGCTTTGTCTCTATCCGGGTAATAGTGTCTGTAATTGACATATGCTGAGATACAAGTGCATCTAGTTTTGTATTTCATCTTCTAGATACTGGCATAGCTCAATAAGAAAATAATAGCAAACATAATTTGTAGCATAATAATTCCACATGGTATGTGAATATCAAATTTATGTCTTAACTTGTGTCAAATTCCGAGATAGTAGGTGTCTGAGAGTTATCCAATCTAATTTAGTAATCGAGTTTTTATTGAATTAATCTACAAACCAGGTTTTTCCACAATAATTTGAGATTATAGATCTCACTATATGATATAAATTCCAACTATACCACAAGCTGTTTTGTAGCAAAATTTGCTTCGAAGAGACAAACAGGCAATCGAGTCATTTTATCAAGTGCTTACTTTTTTTTGTATGACACACGAAATTGTCAAAATTATTATAAGATAAAATAAATAACTTATTAGACATTAACTGTTCATATCTCAAGATATAAATAAAAACCAATAGATTTATTCAAAAATATAGGTGAACAAGTGACGTCGATTTTAAATTTAACATTGCCTTTGTATAGATACTTTGATTAGCTGACGAGACAAGCCGTATGCGGCACTGTGTATTTTGTCTTTTTTGGCTATTTGTCTTCTCCAGTAAGCCCGTTCGCTCGCATCGCTTTAAGCTAGGAGCTCAGTTGAAAACCATTTTAAGCAGCGTTGAAATACTTATCTTTTGTGTCGATTTCTGCCAATGATGTATTTGTATTAAGAGCAAACTTATATGTTACTAATTAAGATATATTTGTAATGTCTATATCTCTTTTATTATGATCATTTTTTGTTGTTTAACGTTTTGTTTTAAAGTTACGCTTCCAAGCTTGAGGTACATTTACATTTAGTTACTTAAAAAAAAAACTTGAGAGGTGTCAAGGGACACCCGGATGGAACGAAGTTCCTTTCTATTAATTAGTGAAGGAATTGTAATAATTTTTTTTTTTTTTAAGTTATAATAATATTTTTTTTATTATTAACAAATATAATGTTATATAAACTTAATCAGTAGGCTCAATTTTCGTAATAATTGGCTTGTGTTAACTGAAGTAGGAAACATATGTTTGGGATCATTATTATTACTATTTTTTATTATTTACAAAAAACCTGTATACACTCAACAAGAATAATCGTCGCGACACCACACTGTTCAATGCGAAATAGAAATGAAAATATCTGGCTTGCTTTCTATAAGAGAGAGAGAGAGACAGAGAGAGAGACAGACAGAGAAACATGCGACGCCGCACAGCTTACAATAGCTTACTATAGCAAAAAGTGTCGTGACAACTTTTCGTAAGAATTTTTCCGTCTAGCCCCCTTTCACATTACGCGATAAGAAACTTCGTTCCAAAAAAAAAAATGACAGCGCAGACATCGATTATGGGTTCAACAGCGGTGCACAACCCCTACACCGCTTTTACAATAAAATTCATTAACATCCGCGGACTTCATTCTAACTTAAATGCCCTTCATCAACACCTCGAGACGGTTCTGCCTGAAATGCTCTTCTTGACGGAAACACAGATTCGCCGACACATCTTATTTTCACTACCCCGGGTAATCGCTTGAAGAAAACTTTCAAGCCAAAGCTGGTGTATGTGTGTATGTACAGTCGGAGGTATGCTGTCGTCGCTTTCGCTGTTTGGAGGACCTTTCCTTCTCTGTCCTTTGGCTACACGTGAATTTGGGCACTCAGAGCCGTATCTACGTGTGCCTCTACAGATCCTATAAGGGGGATGATGAGGCTACTCGGCTCTTTGATTACTTGAGTAGGGCAGTAGATGACGCACAGGAGCAGTTTCCCACTGCGGAATTGGTGGTCTTGGGAGACTTTAATGCACACCACGAAATGTGGTTGGGTTCCTCCAAGACGGACCATGCAGGACGAACTGCCCATGCATTCGCCTTAACACATGACCTGAGTCAACTAGTGAGTCAGCACACCCGGATTCCTGATATCAAGTATCAAGCGCAAGGTATGGCACTACTCGTCAGCAGATTGGGATGGAATGCGGGATTATTTCGCGTCCATTCCTTGGCGGCAACGGTGTTTTGACGGAAAAGATCCTTCAGCGATTGCCGATGCGACTGCCGACGAGATTAGACTTGCAATGGAATATTATATTCCTTCGTCTGAGATCGTCGGTAATCGCAAAGGACAACCTTGGTACAATCGTGAATGCGCTGATGCTTTTAGTAAGAAGCAAGCCGCGTATCGCGAATGGATCAAGGGCCGCGCTAATAAGGATCCTTAATATTCATTTCCTCAAATCAGCCTATAACTCTGCCACCAAAGTCTGTAAGAGGGCCTATATTAGAGCGGATGCTCAGCGCGTTGCACGCTTAGGTCATGAACTCGTAAGTTATCCGACTAATAGCTGTGCAAGCTAGCTTTTGTCATCCAATGTTGCCACCGCTGGGGTACTCTGATGGAAAACTGGCCTACGAACCGCAAAAGAAGGCTACATTATTAGCTAATCATTTTGCGGCTAATTCCTGGCTCGACGATCGAAACGCGCAACCGCCTACCATTCCTTGCTGCGGTGTCACTATGTCGGAATTAAGGTTCAGGCAGCGTGACGTTCTTAAGCAACTGCGATCGCTCGATGTCCGGAAGTCTAGTGGTCCGGATGGTATCTCAGCGGTTGTTTTAAAAACATGTGCAGCCGAGTTAGCTCCAATACTAACTTTGTAACGCCTGTCTTACATCTCTGGTGTCGTGCCTCGAGCTTGGAGGTAGGCCAATGTGCAACCGATACCGAAGAAGGGGGACCGTTCAGATCCTAATAACTATCGTCCAATTGCCGTAACCTCAATGTTGTGCAAGATCATGGAGCGGATCATCAACACCCAGCTTGTCCGCTACCTGGAGGATCACTCATTGATTAATGATCGACAATATGGCTTTCGCCAAAACCGATCAACGGGTGATCTTCTGGCATACATGCTGCATCACTGGGGGAAGGCAATTGACAAACACGGCGAGGCCTTGGCAATCAGTCTCGACATTGCCAAAGCCTTTGATAGGGTCTGGCACCATGGTCTTCTCTCCAAACTTCCAGCGTACGGATTCCCCGACAATTTATGCAAGTGGATCTCTAGTTTTCTGCATGAGCGCAGAATTCGTGTTCTTGTTGAAGGATGTGATTCGCAGCTCATGTCAGTAAACGCTGGAGTTCCTCAAGGCTCTGTACTTTCACCTACTCTGTTTCTTCTGCATATCAATGATATGTTGCCTTTGGGCCGTATTCATTGCTATGCAGATGATAGTACCATCCATGAGTTATATTACAGCAAGCCTTCTTGCGGCCGGGGAGAAACAGAAAAGAGACGGCAGGAACTTATCATTGAGCTCGACCGATCCTTGCATCGCATATCAATATGGGGAGCAAGTAATTTGGTCCAGTTTAATACTAACAAAACACAGGTGCGCGCGTTTACATGCAAGACATCTCCATTTACCCTCTTTTCTACTCTTCACAACATCTCGCTCGCAATGCGAGACAGTCTCAATATCTTGGGTGTAGATATTCGCAGCGACCTTAATCCCAGGGACTACATCGGGAGCGTAATCTCCACTGCATCTCGGAGACTCCGAATTCTGAACAAGGTGCGATGGTTTTTACGCCTGATCAGTTATATCTTCTTTACAAGGCACAAGTTCGGCCTGCGGGGAATACTGTTCGCACCTTTGGGATGGTTCCGCCAAGTACCTACTGGATGCCTTGGACAGGTTGCAGAGACGGGCTGTCCGCATTGTTAATGATGCAGACATTACAGAGTTTATAGAGCCGCTTCAACTGCGCAGGGATATTGCCTCACTGAGCATGTTCTACCGTCTGTATCATGGCGAGTGTTCTGCAGAGTTGTTCAATTTAATTAATTCCTTCTTCTCCTTTTCAAAACCGAACCACACGCGCTGGTCTACGGAGCCACAGTTTTACGGTAAACCTTATATGGGCACGAACTAAAAATTTCGCAACATCCTATCTTTGCCGTACCGTGAAGCTGTGGAAAAATCTCCCGGCTAATGTGTTCCCTCCTTCCTATAATATGGGGTCCTTCAAGCGTAACTTGAAGAGGCATTTACGCAGGCCGGCATGATAGCGACGACCGACGAAGGATGACGTATCTCTCGGCAGTCGCCGTTGTTTTTGGATTGCACTGTGCTTACCATCAGGCACAGTGCAGTCACTTTGCCGTGCTATTATAAAAAAAAAGTCAAGGCATTAGACTGGAATTTACGTAGTTGACAAACAGACGTCTAGAAGAACTAAACGTGTGGAGACTAATAAGATTGGACTTACTTGGAGTGAGGTGAAACGTGAAATGAAAATAGCATCGTATCAGCCCTTAGCCATGAGATTTTAGGGTCATAAGATTTCAAGAGAGGTATAATCGCTAGCCAAGTAATGAAGTATCTAACCAAAACACAAATCGGAGAAATGTCGAAGTATTAATAGCTAACGACCGTAACAAAGTAGGTCTAGTTCGTTATTTGAGAGTGTAATTTTAGAGCAGAAGTTCATAAATCAACAAAAAAATACTATCCCCTTATCCCCTGATTCCGAATATATATAAAACTTAATGTTACAATACATCGCATATGCGTCTCGCTTTTTCTGTACGGCAGTATAGTTTGTCAATAGTCACTTTCAGTTATGTTTAAGCGCTTTATATCAAGTCTTATTAATCTCGAATTATAATTGGGGTGTAAGGGGTGTCGAGTAACATCTTAAGACTTGAGATACCCAAGCCAACCTCACCTGCACGTGGTGCACCCTGCTGATCAACGAACGAGGCAATGGCGATAGCGGGGTGGTAGGGTTTTACAGCCCGACTGGGTCGCAACCACCATGCATATGGCGAAAAAGCTCGTCATAGTGACTCGCTTCTGCGCGTCGCGTTTCGGGATCAGCCTGTGCATATCCAGTACCGGGTGACTTTCGTCATCATGGCCGGCATGACAGCGACGACCGGTGATGGATAATCTGTCTCTCGGTGGTTGTCGATGTTTTTGGATTGTACTATGCTTAACATCAGGCATAGTGCAGTCACTTTGTCGTGCTTCAGTAAAAAAAAAACTCTTAAGATAATTATGAAATAAATTATTTAAGATGCTGTATTAAGTAACATAAAAAACTCTTCAATTCGTTTTATGTGACATTTCTATATAAATTCTACTTCTCCTTGTTCTCGACATTGATAAATGCAGAAACGAAACAATATCCGTTTTGATATTGATCTACCATTAATTCTGAGTATGGCCTGTGATATAGTAAAACTTATAAATTTGTAGAAAATGTTTATAATTTTTACGATCTGTAAAAATGTTCTGTTTTCAAACTCGAAAAGTCTAGAATTCTCTACAAACATCGTTTATTAAACCCAAAGAGATCGTTATCAAATTACGGAACAAGCTCACTAAAACGTCTTTGCTTCGAGTATCGTAAAAACAAGCAAATTTAAAAATAGAACGCCTCGAAAGTTCCCACCTCTTTCAAAAGATATCTCTGCATATTGTTATTTAATTTTCATTGCTTTCTGGATATTTCAATCCACTTTTATTATTGGATATATAAGCGAACTAAAATGCTACTAATGACAGTTCTATCTTGGACATCATAGTGATTGTAAAAAACGATAATCGGCAGAAATATACAAAAGAAATAACCCGTAAAAAGCAACACTTGTTTGTGGTAGTGAGTTTGTTCTACCTTTGTCTCTGTGAAGGAATAAATTTTTTACGACGACTTATTACTTGAACTAATATTTCTCATACAAATACTCACTTTATAACCTAGCCTTAAATGTAACGTATGATATTATCTATATATTAGTATGTGAAGTGAAAACTTTGTATAACTTTATAAGCGAATTTTAACATGAAATTTGGCATCAAATTAAAGTTTATATTGAGCAGAAGTGCATAAAGCTATTTTTTTTAATATAAAATGAATTAGAAATATATGAAATTAACTAAAATAAACAATACACATACTACGGTTTGGATGACACAGAACATATACACACAATGAGATGTTTCACAATTCTTAGTTTTTCTTTATTTTTTCGTCTTCCTTACTCTAAACACAATAATACTTAAACTATCTCTTTCGCGCTATTTCATTCTTTATCTATTTATTATTTGACTCTTATCGTGCTAAGTCCAATGTCTTCCCTTTTACACTCACGTCAATTACCTCTTTCATTCTACATTCAATATTTTTAACATGACTTACGTTCTATATCTTTTTTTTAAATATCATACAGGAGGCAAACGGATAGGCGGGTCACCTGTTGTTAAGCTATCACCGTCGTCCATAGACACTAGCAACCTCAGAGGAGTCGCAAGTGCGATGCCAGCCTGTGTTTGGGCCTCTCCCTTAGAAGCCTCGTTAGAGGTAAGGCGAAGGGAGAGGATAGGGGTGGGGGGAGATGGATCTCCAGCACTCTCACTGACCGAACGAAACGCAACAATGCACACACTGTTACTTCACGTCGGTGTACTGTGAGAGGGTGGTACTACCCCGGACGAGCCGACCCGAGCCGAAATCAATAATAACTTCAGCGTGGCTTTACCACCTACAAAATGTACCTTACATGCCCTTTAAATTAACTGGTCAAAGTAAAGGTAATTTTTTTGATAATATAATATGTAAGCTCATGACATAAATTAATAAATACTTAAATATATGTTTAATACATTTACGACACCACTGAAATATTAATATTTATCTTTGGTCTTATGGAATGTCAAAAACATTATATTCTATTTTCGAGTACCAGGCGACCACAAGTAGTTATTATTCCTGAACATTATTATACAATACAAAATGTAGAAAAATATATTATCAACATTTGCGACGTAGTCTCCATACAAAACTTTTCTTTTCTAACTTTGCAGACTGTTACCCTTGACAACTATCTCATCTGAAGTTAAATGATGATATGATTTAAGGTAGTAAACATTCTAATCCTAGAGGATGACTACCTGTCAAGTCTAACTGCCGGAATACACGTATACGTGCTTTGTAGTAGATTCTCAACTAGAGAATGGTAGGGTCCAGAGAATGTCCTACCACAATATTTTAGTATCATGATATTGTTTTTTCACTGACAGTCCCAGTTAAAAAGGGGTACGTAGATAAAAAAAAATCAGTGCGTGTCTGTATACATGCGCGGAGGAAGTGAAAGTTCTTTGGTGTATATGTATTAAATTATACATATACGAGAATATTTATAAACTACCTGTAACAGACACACATAACAACTTGTATATAAATAACCCTTATAACAATATACGTATTATACTAGAGTGTTTCATTTGAGACGACAATTTTTTTTTAGTTGACAGGCTAAAATATAGTTTTAGATACCGAGAACTAAATCGTTTCAGTATCTAAGCCCTTAATTTTGATCCTAAGTACCTCCCTTAATTTGAATATATGGCACTGAAATAATCGATTTTATTTTGATGACGCATGTTACATAATTTTAAAATTTGTATAGTTGTTTTAGGGTTGTTTGAAAAGTAATCACCAATGTTTCGTAATGAGAAATATGAAACTGGATACAATACGCGCCACGTTTTCAGTAGTGTCGAAAATAAACTTTTTGATTATAGACAACAATAGATGGTTTGCTGTAGCCACACATTATTTCATGCAGAGTTGTTTTAGTAATTATTCTGGGAGTTTATGTCCATTCCTAGTCTTTTTTTTTAATCTAGTGGGCCCGGCGGACCGTTTCCCGCCCTGATAATAAAAAACCTTGCCATATTATACACCTTACATAAATTCCTCATGAATCACTTGTGAAAACCGTATCAAAATCTGTTCATTCGTTTTTGATTTTATCGCGAACAGACAGACAGACGTAGTAGAGGCCCTTGTTTTATATATAATATATCTAAACGAGCAATTCTTGTATATTTTATATTGTTATACATTCAGGATCTCGGAAACGGCGACATCTATTTCCGTGAAACTTAGTATGTAGGTAGTTTCGAGGACGATAAATCGATCTAGCTAGATTTTATTCATAAAAAACTTTTTTATCTGAGTTTTCAGACAATAAAAAAATATAGCTAGAATATAAAGGTATATTTCGCCGCCGCTGTCAAAACAAAAATAGCTCAGATGGAAATAGGCTGCTTCGAACACCCGTCTAACCCCAGTTCGAATTCGAGTGACAAGCAAATGAGAGGTCTTTTTTAACCCTTTTTTTGGGTAAAAAAATGTTAATTTTTTGATGCAAACTGAACAGCTTATTTAAATTTAAAAATATTTTTTAAAGAACTGAGCTACGCTCGGTTGTCCAGGTACTAGTAATATCAAACGAGCATCCAGTCTGATAGAAATTACTGGGTAACTCTAACTAATAAAAATCCTGAGTATCATAGTAGTTTATTAGTTCCTGTATGTCATACAAATACTATTGAAATATATCTTCTGGGCTTATTCATAACTCAGAGCCTTTGCGAACAAATTAGTTTGGAATTATGAACAGTATGTGTATAATAAAGTATATGTTATCTACCCACCTCCGGTGCCGCTCGTCATATTCAAGAAGCGAGACAACATGACCGGAACATTAACACTAGCGCCATTTTATTAAAGATACATAAATAAGAATTATTATTACTATATAAATTTCAATGAGACATAAATAATAATTGATATTATTGATTATTACTTGCATAACATTAGTTAGACGATTATGATAATTTTTGTGTATCTTGTAGAATTGTTAATTAATACTAATTGCATTGACTTCCATAGTTTAGTCTCTAAAAGGCTAGATGTCGCTGTTCTACATACATAATTGTATGTGTAAACATACTTCAGATACATAAATAACAATGATTTTATATAGAATTGAAGTACGTAAATAATATTAATTTATTCGTTAATTATTATTTTTGTGTTACTTAAAACATGTTGCAGAATTATGAGTAATGGTAATTGCTTTGATTTATATAGTTTGTCTTATAGATTATATAGTTCGGTCTATAAAAGACAAAATGTCGACGTTATCTACGCATTCCATTGTAAATTGTACTGTAAGCCGTAACTCTGGGCAAATAAAGAGTGAAAGTAACTACGAAGTATTTATTGGCATCTCTGACTGCATCGACTGTATGTTGTATACTCCTAATATATATATATATATATTAATTGTGTATTTATTTTTTTATCATTAAAATGAAAAGGTAATATGAACAAAAAGTCTTTGATATCGCAACACGTACATAAAAAGACATCATTTTCCTCATTAAACAGCCCGTGCGGATAGTTAAGGTTGTTTTTTTAAGCTACTTATTTGGTTTTTTCAGGATACATTGTCTTTGTGTTTCATTCACAACAGTTTAAATTGGTTGTTGTGCTCCAAAATTTTACTATGTTTAGAATAATTTTTAAAGTTATTATTTCTGTAGTCCTGTATGAAGAAGGGCTCTCTGGGTACTCACGACGATACTTTATTGTTAAGTTGAAAATGTAGCAAAAATCTATAATTTGTTATTGTAGTAAGTCGAAAGTAAGTTCGAATACGGACAGACGGAGTAGCAATGGTCCTTGCTACAAACAAAGAAACGAACAAATAAACTCACATATCCGTTTATTAGTTAGGATTAATGAACTATAAGATATTACACATAATGTAACGGGTAACTGAATAGCAAAGTTCGTAAAATTTTGGATAAAAAAAATTATAAAAGTAATTATTAACAACAAATATAGTACTCCAAATATAATAAAATTGAAATATAGCATTTGAATAGTTTAAAAAAGAAAAGATGTAAATAAACTGTCGTCTGGTATTTAAGAGTCACTTTCTCTCCCTACTAATTAAATTGATATTAAAAGTACAAAAGGTGTCGAATAACTTTTGGAACGAATTTCTTTTACAAGTAGTATGCTTGGACTTTGAGCCATTAGTTTTGTTATAATTAGGAGAAGAAAAAAAATGCGATGAAATATTAGTATCTTCTTTACGTGTTATCTAAAAACTAGTATTCGTGTGTATCAGTAGCGGCGATTTGTGAATTAGTTAACATTTTATGATATATTTTTAAAGTTTACGATTACAGCTTCGTTTGATATCAAGGAAAATTGAAAACAAAAAAATAAATACTTTTATTGTTGGAATCAAGACAAAAAAATGATATAAAGAGGAATAAACGATGCCCAACAACTGGATAACCCCGTCACGCAATACGTTGCAGTACAAGCAATAATACATTGATATTCAGTGGAGCCCATACGATACGCGTACATCGTTAACCACAGATCACGCCGCCGTGGTCTGGGGGTTAATTTCGCTCCCGCACACCCGATTAGGCCTCCCACGGCAGCGGCTCAAGCCTAAGTTCGATCCCTCGGTAGGGAGCCCTTGAATGCGTTGCTTGCGCGATACGGTGACACACAAATATACATCACCGCTACAACACTACACGATCACTCCCACACACGTGCACGCCTACACGCTTACACATGAAAATGGAAGGGTTTACTTTTTTTTTCCTTATCGAACTAAAAAACTCTCAATTTTTCGATAATAAATATATGGAGGAGTTGTTGAGGCGTGTATGCTTGGTACACAAATACGTTTCAACAACTAATACATATATGAATAGTTAGCTAGGTTACCTAAGATAGGTCGCGATTTTGCATGCAACAGGCAAAAGCCAAGCCGAGGTGTGCCGTGCACCCTTGAGCTGGTTGCCAAAATAAAATCGGCTGAGTGCCTTAAGCGCTCGCCTTAGTAGTCCGGTGAAGCTGTTAAGACCTTGCGGGGTCAATAGCGTAGTCATTTCGAAAAAAAAGATACGCGTACATCAAATCAGTAGATATTCATATAATAGAGTTAAAAAAAACATTATAGTTTAAAGTGTTGTCACTATAAATCAAAACCCTGGCTGTCTGCACCAAAGTTATTATTTTGAAACATAAGAAATATATGTTAGACTGATGCTTCTAGTTTGTAGGTGGTAGAACCACGCTGAAGCTATTACTGGCTACCCGATACACAGAAAACCGACGTGAGGTAAGAGTGCTTACATTTTTGCGTTTCGTTTGGACAGTGAGAGCGCCGGAGACCGACCTCTCCCTTCTTCCTTTCCTCCATCCCATTTCCCGCTTTCCCCTTCCCCACCAACGTAGGCTGGCAACGCATTAACTACTCCTCTGGTGTTGCTGGTGTCTAAGGATGGTGGTGATCACTTAACATCAAGTGACCCACTAGTTCGTTTGTCTCCTATCGCATAGAAATAACTACACAACTAAATAGTTTTTTAAACAAGTCTATGTTTGTGAATAGATGGAGCTGAAACCCTTCATATACGAAATAAGAAAGATTTTTTTATACGGACCAATAAAATTTTCAAAGCGAAATAAATTTGAAACCAGATAATCGGAACAGGACCTGCGAACATGTTATGGACAAATCATAAATCCTAATTCATTTACATATAGAGTTTTTTCTTGTACTCGTATATCTGGTATAATAAACATGGCCGTGTCTGGTGGAGTAAAAATATTTTCGGCAATGAATCAAACAGTGCTATATTGTAAAGATGAAAAACCTAGTTTTAAAGATTTAATATTGAAAGTTTATATGAGATGGCATGTTATCAAAAAATTGCTGAATCTATTGTTGACATCTTTTGAACAAGGGACAAACCTAATGTTTCCAATGAAAGCTACAGTTTCTTGAAATTATTGCTGTAAATGATATTCATAGAACTTTTAGATGATATTCGTCCATAAACAAAATATGTATATAATGAAATAGAATTTAATCGATGAAAGGAAAACTTTTTAATTGACTTAGCAAACTAGTTTTCTTTCCTATTACAATTTTTTTTTCGAACTGACTACGCTGTTGACCCAGCAATGTTTTAACAGCTTCACTGGACTACATATTACAAAAATTTTGGCAGCATTGTTATTGTTAAATTGCAGGTATTTCTTAAGAAGTATTAAAATTGTAATTAAATAAGTATGATAGAATGTAAGTGCTACTGAAAAGTATGAGAGTTTACAGCAAAGAAATATTTAATATTTTTTTGGGTAACTAAATACTATAAGAGGCTATTTATTTACTTCCTTCTTCTAATACCAAAATTAAAAATGATATTTTTTGGTAGAACTGAGAAATAACATTTTATTATTTTTAAATCTTATCTCCTATTGTGTAAAAACAAAACTTAATATGGTAACAGAAAGAAAAAATCTTTTAATCCACGCGTGGTGGTTAGATAACCCAATGAAGTCTTACAAGAACATGAGGTTAGTTTAACGGCTTCCGTTACAGATTTACTGTGATTATCCGTCTGCTACACCCTCTTGTCCAATGTATTCTATAGTATCGATTGTTGTAACTGTTTTTTATTTATCTGAAAACTCATATAATTCTCGATAATTGTTCTAGTATATATTTATACGTTTTCTGTTCAGTTATGCTAAATTTCGTCAGCCGGACACTTCAAATTTTGAATCTTTAATGAATGTAGTCCATTAAAATTTTGTAACCTATAGGTTCTTCTTTAACTAGCGAGTTTATAGCGAAACTAACAGACTTTTTAATTAAATCACATGAAGTAACTGACACCAGAAATATGTGGTACTTACCTAGGTAGTTACCAAACTCCCCTGGCAATATCTGGTCACCATTTTTGAGGTTATATTAGTATCGATTGTAAACGCGGTTAGACTTTATCTTTGCGCGATACAGTGCCACAAAAATTTACGTCACTACTACAACACTACACTATCACCCCCACACACGTGCACGCTTACACGTAAAAGTGGAAGGGTTTTTTTCCCTTATAGAACTGAAAAAACTTTAGAAATTTTCCAATAAGAAATATATGTAAGAATTGTTGAGATATCTATGCTACACATATATGTTTCAACAACTCATACATATATGGATAGTTAGCTAGGTTAACTAATATAAGTCGCGAATTGCATGTAACAGGCAACAGACAAGCCGAGGTGTGCCATGCACCCTTGAGCTAGTTGCCAAAAAAAAAATTGGCTGAGTGCCTTAAGCGCTCGCCTTAGTAGTCCGGTGAAGCTGTTAAGACCTTGCTAGGTCAATAGCGTAATCAGTTCGAAAAAAAAAATCACAAATATTTGATTTGTTCGTGTATTATGAAAACGCGGCTTATAAGGGCTTTCGAAAAAATAATTCATTTCATAAACCGAATTAGACACGCAAGCTTGTTGTAAAAAATGTAATTAAAACCGCAGACCGCTACTCCGCGCCTCCTCATGTTAACGTGTCGCTTTAGATGGAAAGTCTTCCCGTGGATTTACTTTAAGATTGTTCAAAGTAAATCTGTAATTATACAAATTATCATGTTAGCTGTTCTCTAAAATCAGAGGTATATACGTACTTGGAATCTATACTAATATTATAAAGAGGTAAAGTTTCTGAGTTTGTGAAGTTGTGATGTTGTAGGGGGTAATCTCAGGAACTACTGGTCCGATTTGAAAAATTATTTTAATGTTGTATAGGTTATTCTACGAGGAAGGTTATAAACTATATAACATCACGCTAATGCCAATATAAACGCAGCACTAATAAAAAATGTTTCAAAATCGTTTTTTTTTCTTCTTGAGATCTTTCGCTGCGTGTTAGCGTTAGCCCAAAGTAACTATTACCTACTACGCGAACGAAGTTGGGTGCATTCAATCATTTTTAGAAATGTCTGTATGTCTATCTGTCTGTTTGAATGAAAACAGTACATCACAACTAAACTACTAAGTTCATAATGAAACCACATAAAGAAAATTATAAAACGTATCTTAAAAACGACTTGGCCTTTGTGTCTTTAAAATGGGTCCATTCTATTAACAGTTATTGTAATTTTAATGATGACACGGCGTAATAATGAGAGAAAAGTGGATAAGTAAATGGACTTTACATTCAAATGACTTTATTAATCACCGTTTTTAAATAAGGTTCCACACGAACGAAGTCGCGGGCACAGCTATTATAAAATAATGATGGTTTTAGCTAGACTCTGTCGCCCAGGTACTTTTATTTTTAAAAAGCAAGGCATTCATATGGACTGTGGATATAAGTGGAAATTCAAAACAACGGAACGGAATGGATAATTTCAGTTATTTAAATTTTGATGTGAAACATATATAGGCAGAGGTTAAACCTGATTGTTGGCGTGGCGACGCAAAACATGAACATTGCACTATTAACAAAATACTCAAAACATTTGCAATCCTATGTATATAAACATTTCTTTTATGCCAAAAGGCAGCAAACAGGCAGACGGCCCATCTGGTGGTAAATGGTTACCGTCGCCTATGGACAACTGCAATACCAGGAGCATCACTGTTGTGTTGCCGACCTTGAAGAGCGCGTTTCAATCTTTTCTTGAAGCGCCCCATAGCCCTGAGGAAAAACAGTGCTGGGCAACCCATTCCACAACGCTAGCGTACGCATAAGGAAGGTCCGAGAGAACCTCACGGTGGTCGCTATCTTGCTAGCTTTTAAGGTGTGCGGGTGAGTAGCCAGCCAGCGGTACACAAGTATCCTCCCGTGCATACATGCATACCCCAGCTCGGCGTAGGAAGGAATGCTCGAGCTTGTAGCCAGGGGGTCAGCAAATACGAAGTCTCGTCCGGGCAGGATATTTGCGTCTCGGTAAGCATGAGTAACGCCGGCTTGGCTGTTTCAAGATGATGGTGTACAGCGTTGATGTTGGAATGAATACCCCTGATGTTGCAGAAGTCCACAGAAAATGTGGAAGAGGAGTCCGCTGGGATTACATAAGTTTCAAACTGTTTTTTAGGCCACTCATTGTACTAGTGTGACGTGGCACGCACCGACGACCTAGCGCCCTTTGATAAATGCCGCCAAACACACCGCGCCTGCGCCTAGTTGGTATTTACTTATTTAATAAAAATGAATATAATGAAATAAATAAACAGTTATTATTTTAGGGGAAAATTGCTAATGCTACATTTTTTAATTATGCCATAGCTGATTCCTGTTGTAATCTGTTATTTTATGCACATAACTTATACAAAACAATATCAATGTTTCACATCTGTCAGGCGTCCCGCGACGGCTCATATTATATATAAATAAATAAATAAAATACGCGTCGCTAGCCTGACAACAGCACAATACGGCACGAACATGTCGGTGACGTTTCACTAGCATGTTGGTGATGCGAATATATAAAAGCTTTCTCCTATCGAAAATCGCTCAACGGGGCTCAACATGTTTTGAATTTAAAGAATGTTAAAGAAAGAGTGACTGATTTTGAACCGAGGACAAAAGAAGTGAGAGTAACCATTTTCACCATGTCAACTTAATAACTGTGAAATTAATTCGGTTTGTATGTTGCTAATTCATTATTAAGACTTTAAACCGATTGCAATTAACTTGACACTTCATTCTGAATGTACTACGAGTTCGCAAATATAACCAAGCGAAAAAACTAGTTTGTAATATTTTGCGGGCGGAATATTCCATTGTTAGACAGGAGTGTTAAAATAATTTCACTAGGCGATATGACAACATTGTGTAATTTGCCTGACATCCTAAGAAAACAGTTCCGAAGTCGAATGTAATGTACGTTGAAGGTTAACTTCAATATACGATATGATGAAGATTTCTTCTTGTTTGCAGAATCAAGTCGATTAGTTTGGAAAGTATTGTTTAACGAGCTGTTACCAAATATTTAATTACCCTGTTTTCGTGTTCGCAAAATATTCTGATTATTACTATATATTGTGTTATCCTTTTTTATGTCATAGAAGGGAAACGAACAGGCGGGCCACCTTATGTTAAGTGAACACTGCCGTCCATAGACTCTAGCAACACCAGGGGTGTCGAAAGTGCGTTGTCAACCTGTGTTTGGAGGGAAGGGGGAAGGTGGAGGAGACGGTGAAGCGAGGGGAGGTGCGTCTCCGGCTCTCTCACTGACCGAATGAAACTCAACAACGCAAGCACTGTTACTACACGTCGGTATTCTGTGAGAGGGTGGTACTACTCTCCTACCATCCTATTTGCATAGTTGAAATATTTTAAGTGCTCCCAGTTCATTTCAATGGTTAGTAGATCAAATAAAAAAAAAAAAACTTTTTTTTTTCGAACTTTGATAGGTCAAATGAATAATGAGTTTATCTGTTTCAATAACACGGGAAAGAGCCACGTGCGAAATGATCTTGATACTTTATGCCCATGCCTAGAGAATGAAAAGTCTGAGAATTAATAAAACGCCATCTTTTGATATTAATGCAAATGTATAAAGTTGGGTAGATCCTTAAAATTTTAAATTACAATATACTTTTTTTTTTTTTTCGTTGGGTTTTTGGCGGGATCTTAGTCTGTCATGTAGTGGATTTTATATTTTATTCATAATCTTGTGTTATAGGACTCAATATTTTGTAAATTTGGTGGAGTTTTACGTAATATTGTTAGTTTATTGTGCATAAGTGAAGTGAATGGAGAATAATATCACGGAGCATGAAATTCTAAGATGCCACAAAAACTCCCAGGAAGGTTCTAACAAGGGATCCACCATCTTGTTAGAATATTGACTCACACGACGCTTAATATTGAAGTGATCGCACGACGCTTGTAATATTATTGATTACTCGACAATGGCAGTAATAATCTGTAAGATTGATTGCCAAAAATAAAGTGAAAAAAAAAAAAATAGTTTTTCCGTGAAACAATTTTGAAGAAAGATAGTCTATATATTACCGGATGTTATGCAAAACTTACTTGTGAATAATAAATTATTTTGATGTTATATATATACGAGTATGTAATGGAATGTGTATTTTACCTAAATTTGTTTTTTGTAAGTTTAGTGTGACTTGTACTTAATAATTTTATATATATATATTATCTATACAAATGAATACAATGAATTGTTTATGATTTTGAAATAAAGACTATTTCTTAAACTCATTATTTCATCCCTTAACCCAGAAAAAAAATATCGACTTATTGCTCCACACCGAACCGATTATGATGGGATTGATATTAATAGGTAGAAAACTTTTTAATAAGTAATCTATACCACTTTCTAGTGACACAATTTGCAATGATAATTCAGACAATTATCTATATACATTCAGAAAATTGAAGTGTTTGTTTTTTGAACTAATTTTAGAAACAGCTGAACTGTTATTAAAAGATTGTTCTAGACATAGGATGTTTCAGAGTATTTTGAAGTAGGTTGTGTGTTATTGCTATTTTTGTGACAAGGGCTAAACAGTAATGTTAACATTAATTATGTAGGCGGTAGAGCCACACTGCAGCTATTACTGGTTTCAGCATGAGTGGGTTGGCTCGTCCGGGGTAGTATCACCCGACCCACGGAAAACCGACGAGAAGTAACAGTGCTTGAATTGTTGCGTTCTATTCGGTTATTGAGAGCGCCAGAGACCCACTTCTCATCTCCCTTTCCCCAGTCCCCCAACGGAGGCTGGCAACGCACTTACGACTCCCCTAGTATTACTAGTGTCTATGTACGGCGGTGATTACTTAACATCAGGTGACCCTCATAGAAAAAAAACTGAAGTAACTAAAAATCTCAAAAACTTATGGAGGTTTCAAAATATTAGCAAAATTACAAACACAATCCTAACCAACATTATAAATGCGAAAACGTGTTCGTTTCTTTGTAATATACCATACTATATATTATACGATCGTCAAGCGCGTAAACATAGAAGATAGCTTACAGCTCACAATTGAGAGGACAAGCCAATCCAGTCCAATAAACAATAATTACATACTCTAAGTATGCCAAGCCGCGAGCAAAGCTTGTCAGAAATAAAATATTTCTCCGTATGTGATATACGAAGATGATTGACATATATATACTGAGGGTATTATGTCAATAGATATTTACAAAAAACAAAAATATTGTAGTATAGATCATAGAAATAGCTTAAAGATCGAGCGTCACTACAAAGTCCACATGTAAACTTAAAAAAACAATAATGACTCATTTTGACACGAAATAGGTTGTCACAACTAATTTTCAGGTAACTAGCGGTTTCGAATAAAATTACCGAATTAAAATATAACTATCACGTAATTAACACCAATTTTAGTTTCATAAAATAAATGTAATTATTCTCAAATTACGTAACAAATTCCTGATTGTATAAAGCACCCCAATAATTATAAAGTACCCCACTTATAATAACTCTATGTACTGATTATTACATAGTAACGGAGAGAGCTGAAAACATATTACTGTTTATTATAACATACATTTTTATTAAGTACATTTTAAATAATTATTAATATAATAATAATTATATATTAACGGGACATAATTGAGTTGTAAAGAAAATCGTATACAAACACATTAATCCAATTCAAGTATCGTTCGAATTCACAGCCAAGGCCTTTGTGAAGGTCATATATAGTACAAACAGGTTAATTGTCACAGCATAAAATATGTACCAAACACACGAATCTAAAAGTTAAGGTAATTCATATTGTTGTCGTATCAAAACATTTGGTTGTAATAAACATCAATAATTTCAAGTGAAAAATGATCGTTCAACATGATTTTGTTTTAATTACATGTAAACGTTCGTACACACGGTATTGTACTCCACATTTTTTTATAATTTTTAATGTAAATGAGATAAAGAAATG
The DNA here is from genome assembly GCA_014332785.1 of Antheraea mylitta. NCBI lineage: Eukaryota > Metazoa > Arthropoda > Insecta > Lepidoptera > Saturniidae > Antheraea > Antheraea mylitta. The sequence goes on along the minus strand of JACEII010000018.1, from coordinate 3,287,338 downwards.
AATGTTCCAACAATATACTTTGAATTGTTTAAAGTACCAATAGTCGCCATATTTACACAGCAATCACTCTAAGTGTGTACCTGCCATAGAGTCATGGTTTTGGTAACTTTTTTATCGAGATTAAAGTCATCAACAGCTTCAATACCCGTAAAAATAAAAAAAATAGAATGCTCTACTTGTTTTTATATAAAAATATATAAGATGTGAAAGAGACGGTAAAATATCATGGTAATATAAAACTTGCTATTGCAAAATATAAATCACAAACTATACAAAGTTGGGCTATTTTAAACTACGTTGCGTCTATAGGACAAATAATGGTTTTGACCACTCGACATGAAGTGATCATTATGACGGAAATTCGAACTTTTTTTTACATAATAGGAGGCAAATCAACAGACGGGTCACCTGATGTTTAGTGATCACCGCCGTCTATAGACACTTGCAACACCAGGGGAGTCGCAAGTGTGTTGCCAGCCTGTGTTTGGGGAAAGGTGGGGTGGGGAAGGGGACGAAGAGAGGAGAAAGTTGGAGAGGTGGGCAAGCACTGTTACTTCACGTCCGTGTTTCTGTGCGTCGGGTGGTAGTACACCGTGCGAGCCGACCCACCCATGCTCAAACAGGTAATAGCTTCAGCTTATAGAGGTGGTAGAATGGTAGGAACCTTCCTTTACCACCTGGTAGACACCTTCAAAACGCCTATGTCGATAAAGAACCGTTCTACTCAGCTTAGTTGTATGGTTACCCTCTTACGCAGCACTCGTGTTTTATAAAAAACTAGCTTTTGCTCGCCGCTTCTGTCAAGTCAATGCGGATGTGACCTATCGAGAATAGTAATATTTTTCTGTATGAAATCACTCTATGTCCTTCACAGCACCCGTGACAGTATGTATGCAAAATCTCATCATAAGCTGTAGACTCAATGACAAGTGGAAACTTAATAAACAGACTCAAAGTCAAAATATTTGTTGTAATTAGACCTTGTAACTATCAATCAATTCCAAGTGGAAGTGTAAAGCAGCGTCCACTCTAATATTGAATGATGGGTTTCTGCAAAGTAACGCCTTCGCCAATCAAACAAACTCACATTTACGTTTTGACATTTGTTAGGATTTATTTAAGTTTAAATAACTACATAAATAATAGTGATACAAAATTATTCAAATTAGACAAGAATATAATAACTGGGTAGATATAATATAACTTTCGTATTACAAAATAACCCATAACCCGTTTTCTATCCCCATAATAAAATATCAATTAGTTTGGGGTTAACTTTCACAGTAGCCCGGCACTAAACCATATGATTGCACGTCCTCTCCGTTGTCGAGTTAGTTTATTTTATTTATAGGTTGCATCCAGCGTTTAGGTTATTTCAGGTCAGTCATGAGCTGTATAAGTCCTCTTGTATGGGAGGCACTCATATAGCCACATAATCGCTGTCGCGTGTCATCGCAGGCCTCATCTAATTTCTTCTAAAAGTAACTTGTTTGCCTCTTTCTATCACAAATATACCCATTTCTTATTATTATTTTTTTATATCATAGCAGGCAAAAAGATGTTACTGGCCTTCGTTAGTTATACCATGTTGTATAACCAATTTGTTATTGTATCTAGTATTAAAATTATGTTGGTTTTTTACTAAAGAATATATTGCGAGACTCTCTAAAATACCAGTACAAGGTGATATGGGTTAAATAAGGGCAATCAAATTATGTGAAATAAAAAAAAAACAGGAGAACGAACTTGCAGCAATGTATTATAATACATTGATTGTTTTAAATAACAATCGCGGATACTTAGTTAAATATTAAAACTTATAATTGATATTATATATCTTTTAGAGTGTGGTCTCACAGAGAAGCATTTAAGACTGATTTATTAATTCAGTGAGGCTACATTATCGGGAGGCCGACCGCTCTACCTCGAGCAGAAGCAAGTGGCCATCGTTTTTGCCATTTTAATCTGGACTCAATAAAAAGAGAATACAGTGAGCCATTGTCATTATTTAAAGCCGCTTTTAGGTCGGATAAACTGGTGACAGATTGATCGTTCCACTTTTTATATTATTTAGATTAGGTAGCAAAACATAAATATATACTATCTTGATTTTATTAAATTCATTTTTTCCGTAAACTTATAACAATTATTTATAATGTTTTTACAAATTTTATATAAATATTTTTTAGAAGCGATTTCATTTGCATTCACATAGATTTCCTGAGTGAAAAGTACCCTACATCGTTTTGTGTACACTAGACACCGTGTATGCAAAATTTAGTGACAACTGGTTTAGTAATTAAAACGTGAACGCGTAAGAAACAAACGAATAAAGTCATTCGCATTTTTTTTAGGTTTCTAACGAACAGGCGGGTCACCTGTTAAGTGGTCGCCGCAGTCCATAGATACTAGCATAGTTCATAGATCCGTTCCCTCGGCGTGGAGCCCTTGAGTGCGCTGCTCGCGTGATACAGTGACACAAAATCTTACATCACTGCAACAACAGTACACATATCACCCCCACACACGTGCACGCAAACATGCTTACACATGAAAGTGGAAGGGTTTTGTTTCTTTCCATTATCGAACTGAAATAGTTTAGAAAATTATCCGATATGAAATATATACAAGAGTTATCGAGGTATGTACGCTCGGTACACATATATGTTCCATCAACTCATATATGTATGAATAGTTAGTTTGGGTCAGCTCAGTTCGAGAAAAAAGAAAAAAAAAAAACGAAGTGCGTTGCCAGCCTGTGTTTGAGAGGAATTGGGAAAGGGGGGGTAGGAGTGGTGAGGGTAGGAGTGGTGAGGGTAGGGGAAGGGCGGTGTGTTTTCTAAAAGTCGCAATCATAATAAATGTACGTACATTTATATATTACATGTGGTTATGCTGTCGTAGGCGTGAATGTTAATTATTTTCAACTATTCAACATACAAAACAATCGTATGTACTCGTTAATTAATTAATTTCAATTAGAAGAGAAAACAAAACCTAGCGGTCGTGTTGTTTGCTACCAACTGAAAGAGTTTTGCGTAAATATTGTTATGCATAACAAAAAAGACGAATTCTCACGTACATTTTGCGTTTTAAATAATGTTATTCCAACAGTAATAATAGGCCCTTACCTATGAAATTGCCGTTCTGCAGTACTGGCCATTTCAAATCAAAATATTTTTTGTTTGGCTAAGAATTCTAATTTCAAATTAATTTTATTTTAAAAACATGGAATTCTTTTTCCAAAAGTAGTCATTTGTTTATTGGTTAGTGTTACATTTTCAGCGCATTTCAATCTTTTTTATCATCATGGATACGTTAATAATTCGAGCAATTATGGAATATGAGTACCGTCGTGGCAGCAACGCAGCACAAGCGGCACGCAACATCAACGACGTTTACGGAGCTAATACTACAAACCAATGCACCACCTACTATTGGTTTGCTCGCTTCTGTTCTGGGAATTTCGACCTGAGAAATGAACCTTGCGGTTGTCCGAAGACTTTGGTCGACAGTGACGAATTAAAGGCGATTGTTGAAGCTGATGATACACAATCTACGGCTGAATTAGCAGCAACTTTCGACGTTAGCGTCAAAACAATATTGGTCCAGTGCCCCACGAACTTAATGATCGACAGCGCGAAGTATGCGTCGAGGCGTGCCTTGCACTGCTGAACAGACACACAAATGAATGAATTTTGAACCGCATTGTTACCTGAGATAAAAAATGGATTCTGTTTGATAACCGCAAGCGCTCAGCAAGTTGGTTGGATCCTGGTTTAGCACCTAAACAATGCCCTAAACGAAAACTTACCCCTAGAATAGTCATGGTCACTGTTTGGTGGTCTAGCGCTGTGTGATTCATCACAGCTTTTTACCAAACGGGATGAGCATTACTGCAGACGTGTACTGTGAAGAACTGAACACAATGATAGAGAAGCTGGTACATCTCCAACCAGCATTGGTCAATCGCTCGTCTCCGCTGCTCCTGCACGACACCGCGCGACCTCATACTGCACAGTAGACTGACTCCAAGTTGCAAGAACTGGGATTGAAAGTTCTCCGTCATCCACCCTACTCACCAGATCTTGCGCCTTCAGACCACAACTTTTTCCAGAATTTGGATAACTCCTTGGCGGGAAAAAAATTCAATACCCGAGAGGCAGTACAAAATGCCTTTGAAGAATTTGTTGCCTCCCGTTCAGCTGATTTCTTTAAGACGGGCATCAATAAACGGCCGCTGCGTTGGCTAAGATGCATTGATTGCATGGGTGATTACTTCGATTAATACAAATAAAAAATTCATGAAACAATTTGTTTAAATTTTTTCATACAAAACGGCAATTTCATAGGTAAAGTCGTAATATAATATTGAATTCTTGAAAATGTACAAACAATGTAATAACAATAAAATCATTACATAGTATAAAATGAAGTCACTTTCGCTGTCTGTTCGCTTTAATTTTTTATATTATTCAATGGGTTTTAATACAGTTTTCAGCAATAAATAAATTGAGCCAAGATTAAGGTTTATCTAATACCCTTAAACGAGCAATTCTTGTATGTTTGTATATATTCAGAATCTCGGAAACGGCGTCATTTATTTCCGTGAAACTTAGTATGTAGATAGTTTCGGGGACGATGAATCGATCTAGCTAGATTTTATTCATAGAAAACTTTTTTAACTGAGTTTTCAGGCAATAAAAAAAATATAGCTAGAATATAAATGTATTTTCGACGGCGCTGCCAAAACAAAAATAGCTCAGATGGAAATCGGTTGCTTCGAAAATCCGTGTAACCCCAGTTCGAATCCGAATGACAGCAGAAGAGATATTTTCTTTTTATATTTTTGTTTTGTAAAATTTTTTGAATATTTTGAGGCAAACCTAACAGTTTATTTTAATTTAAAAATGTTTTTTAAAGAACCGAGCTAAGCTCGGTCTCCCAGGTACTAGGTATAATACGTATATATCATAGTACAGAAAAGTTGAAAAATTCAAAGATTTGTAATTTGATGACGTAAAAAATATATTTTTATTTATTAAAATCACAAATGCTGGCTAAACGTTACGACATAGATTAAATTAATATATTACGGAATTGTATATGTTAAATAACATTATTAATCACTCCATGCTGCCCAATATTTATATCTATATTCCACCCGTGCAAAGCTGGGGCCGGTCACTAGTCAAATAAAATAACAATAAATTTAAGAAATAAAAAAATTGAAATGACTGTTCGTAATGTCGAAATAACAGCTCTTTACTAAATGGTTATGAAAGTATATGCGGTATATAGAACAAACAATATTTTAAGAATAGATACCCGATTTAATAAGCAGTAATTTGGGCTATTTTAGAAAAAAAAAACAGGGTTCCGCACAAATAAAGTTACAAATGCAAGCGAAGTAGCTGGTCTATGTTAGTTATAAATATAATTTATCAACGAATTAGGTAGCAGGAAGCTTATTAACGAGACAGGAAGTCGATAAAACAGTATTTTTTGCGAGAATACCATGTTAATACATCACAGTTCTTATTTCGTAAATAAACAATTAATATCGAAAAAAAAATAACACATTTTCTACCCATTCATTATTATGTTTATGACATTTATCGAGTTATTCTGAGTAAATACGCAAAACATAATAGCGCCTTCAACGGCAATCACTCATTAATTAGTTACGCGGAGGTACCTGAAGTATGGGGGATAGGGAACCCATTAATTACCCTCCAGTGGGCAATTCTTTGCGATCGCTCTCACCGTACAACTGCTTGATTAATGAACACGTCCAGTCTTTATACGAAGAATATATTGCCGTATCTAGTTCTTATTACTCAGTTGATATTTTAGTTGTCACGATTCTAGTATTTTGTTTGATCTATATCTATGTTTCTAAACTACATTATTAGAAACGCGAAAGAGTCTTTGTAATGATTTCACGCCTAAATTGGGTGTAAGGGGTGTCGAATAACATCATAAGACTTGAGACACTCGAGCCAACCTCACCTGCACGTGGTGCACCCTGCTGAATAACGAACGAGGCAATGGCGCAAGCGGGGTGGTAGGGTTTTACAGCCCGACCGGGTCGCAACCACCATGCATATGGCGAAAAAGCCCGTAATAGTGATTCGCTTTTACGGGTCGCGTTTCGGGATCAGCCTGTGCAAGCTTTTTACAGGCCGGCATGATAGTGGCGACCGGCGATGGATGTGTGTCAATCGGTGGCCGCTATTATTTTTGGATTGTACTATGCTTATCATCAGGCATAGTGCAGTCACTTTGCCGTGCTACAATAAAAAAAAATGTAATTTTGCATACACGTTCTCGGGTGTAGAGAATTGTGAGCGACTCTGCGAACAAATGCTATTATATCCATATATAATTCAAAAGTATTTTTTTAATATTCTTTGATAGAATAATATGTATATTTACATTCATAAATTGGTGGTAGTGTCACGCTGAAGCTATTACTGGTTTCAGCATGAGTGGGTCGGCTCGTCCGGGGTAGTACCACCCTCTAACAAAAACTGACGTGAAGTAATAGTGCTTGCATTGTTGCGTTTCGTTTCGTCAGTGAGAGCGCCGGAAGACCATCTCCCTCCTCGTCCCTCTTCTCTCCCCTACTCCCCCTTTCCTATTCCCGGCCCCCCAACACAAGCTGGCAACGCAATTGCGACTCCTCTGGTGTTGCAAATGTCTATGGACGGTGATGATCACTTAACATCAGGTGACCCACCTGTCCGTTTGCCTGCTATTATATAAAAAAAGTATTAGTTATTCCAATTTTTTTTTTCAAAACATTATATTACAAAGGTAGCTGTTTATATTTAACAATAATTTTCTGACTTTTAAAAAATATCGAACAGGGGAACTTTTAGCAACTATTCTTTAAAAAATTGTAAGAAGAAAAATTATTCTCAGCATATTTCACTGAAATTTCATGTACATTTGATACACTATAGTTATTAAAAATAATACTCATAGATACAATAAAATTATCACACGAAATTAATAATTACTATTTGTGCCCCGCGAGTTCATCCATATGGGACCTTATGTAAACAATAGTGATTCATAAAGTCATCTGAATGTATTAAGTCCATTTACTTATCTACTGTTCTCTCGTACCTAAGTTGCGTCGTCATTAAAATTACAATAACATTTGTTAGACCAAATCGATTTTAATGACACGAAGATTAGATATTACTCGAGGATATGCTTTATGATTTTCTTGTGGTTTTATCATTAACGCAGTAGTTTAGCAGTCATATATGTACAAACAAATAGGCAGAGAGACATTTCTAAAAATAACCGAAATATATTTCATTACTTAGACCTAGACACCTGCAACAACTTTTTTTTACAAAAATACAATAGTACAGTCACGTTAGATTTACATTCTTATATGTATTGTTATAGATAAACTAAATACAATAAACCGCATGTGAAACCGTGAACACAACTTGGTGTCTATCCAAATTAAGAAAACATTAATCTATTTTTCATATAAAAGTAAAGTTAATTTATACACAATATATTTACTCAAACAGCACAACGCCTTTATGGCAACTCACATTTCCTGTTTAATAAAAAAATACGATCTTAAATAAGTTAAACATCACTCCGAATTAGTTTAAGAAGTGTACTACATTCATGTCATGAAACCATCTTTAACAAATATTAAACTTCATTCTAGTATGTTGTATCTTTACATTTTCGATTTCATGACAAAAGGTGTTGTAGGTGTCTAGGAATAAGTAATAAAATACATAATTGAAATGTCTTTAGAAATGTATGTTTATCTGTCTGCCTGTATGTTTGTTTGTGTGAACACGCATCACTGCTAAAGTACTGATTTTGCAATAAAACCATACCAAGAAAATCATAACGCACATTTTCGAAGATAACTAAGTTTATGTTTTATTGAAATCGGTTCACTCTATCAAAAGTTATTGTAATATTAATGACGACGCGGTGTAAGTACGAGAGGAAAGTAGATAACTGAACAGACTTAATACATTCATATGACCTTATTAACCACTGTTTTTATATAAGTTATCACGCGGACGAAGTCGCGGGCACAGCTATTTATACCAATAAAATAATTTGTTTGCTGTTGTGCGTTCATTAGGTGCGGAATAGAGTTTTAAAATAGTTTTATTTCTAAGACTGTGGTGTTTATCTAAAATAAATTATCACAATTTTTTTTTATTATAAAGTTTTAAGAAACGATGTTTTTTTAGAAGCACTACAAAAAACTTAATGTATTTTGTAAGCAAAATACAACTTTTAAATGTTTATTTTTCTGTCTACAAAACAACGCAGACCAAGTCGTATGCATTAATTAGTCACAAATATCTTGATGCTTTTCTTCAAGTTTCAAATTGTATATCGAATAAGGCTGCAAAGTTACTAACAAACTTATTTTATTTACATTAAGATCTCTAGAAATGTTATATTTTATTACTTTACTAACTTAAAACCTACGTAAAGAAAATATGAAACATCATTACGAACTTAGTTTCGATTTCGTATTTCTCGAATCTTTCTATAATATTGGATTTCGTAAAACTTAGCTAATCTTCAGTTGTAATAACTTTATTATACTTAAGGGACTCTATAAAGTAATTAATCGTAGTAATTATGGCGTTTTATTGATATATTGTTACGGTCGTGGATAATTAAAACGCAATTTGCGTCGAATAAAAGTTATTTGTACACGCGAAGTCAAAATTCAAACCAATTCATTATCACACAGTTACACTACGATCGCACATAAACCTTATAAAGCCCCTTGGTCTTATTCCGATTTTAGATTCCTTCCTTTTGCTTCCCGTCATATTTGTCTCGATATCCAGAATAGAACTAAACTCAGACGACCCGCGGCGTACTTATATACCTCATAAAATGGAGGATGGAAATTTCTGGTAAGGTATAACTAATTTCAGTATGATATTGATAACGTTTTAAAAAAAGGTTGAAGTTCAAAAACACTTTATTTTAGTAAACTTTATTTATAAATGTCGGAATGATATGTGTTGATTTTAATATGTACATTTCTTCCCACACCCTGTTGAGTTACCGTTTTATTTGTAACAAGGAGTATCTCTATGATTCTTGTAGAAAACTTTAAAATAGATCATAAATTTCCTCAGTATTCCAAAGTGATGTTCTTTTTGTATAGATGTTAGAAGTGTTTTTTTTTTAATATGTTATGACATAATTTCATACTTATGCTATTTAAAACAAAACATTTATATTTTGGTTACCAAACATGCAATATATATACGTATATATTTAACACCTATATAATTATAATAAAAGACCAGAACATAATTGATAATTATATTCAACATTGAAAGTCAGTTACGAACGGTTTGAATGTTGAATTTGTGATTTCAATAGTTAGACATACATTCACTTTGCTACCCCATCTGATCAAAAATTTAACGTAAATTTAAGGTATCATCTGACTGTCTATTCCAGGTGAAAGGTTAAACACTCGCAGTAGTCTAGGATATGACTTTCATGGTCACGTTTAACATATAAAAATTGTAATATCACAACAAATCTATATATTAATATGTGAAGCAAAAACTTTGTACCCCTTTTTAATATATTTCCGTGAACGGATGTATTTGGAATTTGGCATAGTTAAAGTTTATATAGCAGAGAAGTGCAGAAACCTATTTATTTCATATAAAATGCATTAGAAGTACATTAAATTAATTAAAATACATTATACCACACTACTGCTTAAATTTTACACAACGTATACACACATGTAAATAAAAAAGTCATTTTGACAGCTATCAATAATGATCTTCAAAAAAGGTTGCGAAGGAGTTTGCTATGCTCGATCGTATGTATTTTTTTACTCTTACGTTCCAATTACCCTTTTTTATCCTACATTCGACAATGATATTATAACATATAACTATTATTATAATATTTATAACACGACTTACGTTTCATACCTTACATGCTATTCGAATGTAACTGGTCAAATTACAGGTTAATTTTACAATAATATAATAATTTTAGCATGAATGACGTTGCATGCCCTTTGAAATCAATTGGTCAAATTGTAGGTTATTTTTTTAATAATATAATATGTAAATTCTAATATATATACACATTAATAATTAATTGATAAACAATTTGTCTTTAGTACATTTATGGAAGCACTGAAATAATTATTAATTAATTCTCCTTGGTTTTATTGGATGTCAAAATTTTTAGATGACAGGAGTGCTTTTACTTATCTCATGGGTTGCGATAAATTTATTTATTTTCGTAAAGTTATGTTTACTTAGAATTTGAGAGCTTTACCACCTGTTTTTTGTTTCAAAGTTATAATTAATTTCAAATTCCATTTACACAAAGATTTTTTTTTGTGTTTATATAAGTAAAGATCATGGCAAATAACTGAATAGCCATGATGAAAATCTTTGCTTATAAAAGTATACCCTTTGACAAAAGAACCCTAATAAATTTCAAACTTTAAAAAATCAATTAACTATGGTCGAATGTCGACCACTAGGCGCCCACTATTACTAATAAATCTATTACTAATATAATAGTTTACTATAATAAAACTGTAACAAGTCGAAATCTGTACATTAAATATTTTTTGAAAATTTTAGTCAGGGTAGACTATGTTATCGATATAGAAGCCTAAAATAATCTTTTTATAATTTTTGTCTGTCTGTCTGTCCCTGTGAACACGCATCACTCTGAAAGTACTGAACCAATCTTGACGAAACTTGACATAGTGATAACTAATATTACGAGATTACATCGAACATACTTTTTGTCCCATAAAACGCAAAGGGTTTTCCAGGATAAAGGATTAAATTCTAGATACTAAACCCGTATTACTCTGAAAGTACTGAACCAATTTTAACGAAACTTGACACAGTGATAACTAGTATTACAAGACTACATTCAGGATACTTTATGTCCCATAAAACGCAAGGGGTTCTCCAGGATAACGAAAAACAAAAATTTGTAGTTAACGTAACTAAACTTTTTTGCGGCACTTTAGAACAAGAGCCGGCAACATTGGAAGAACAGGAATTTTAGAATACCTGGTTCTTTAATATATCAATATGTATTTTTTGTATCATAGAAGGCAACCGAACAGGTGGGTCACGTTGTGTTAAGTGACCACCACCGTCTATAGACACTAGCAACACCAGGGGTGTCGCCAGTGCGTTGCCAACCTGTATATGGGGGAGGGGGAGGGTAAGGGAAGGGAAAGGAGGAAAGGTGAAGAGAAGTTGGTCTCCGGCGCTCTTACTGACCGAAGGAAACACTACAATGCAAGCAATGTTATTTTACGTCAGTTTTCTGTCAGAGGCTGGTATTAGCCCGAATGAGACATCCCATTCATGCTGAAACCTACACAAATTATCAATATTTCAATAGACAGAATTTAGAACACCTGATATCTATCATGTTATAGTTAGGTCATAACCATCTGGTTAACGTTGTATTTTTAAAGCGCATTTTGATTTAATTAATTTTGATTTATGAATAAGTTTAGGAACATTTTTTTTCAGTAAATTTTAAACGCATTTAAAAACATGAATTTATCATAGTCAGTTTTTTTTTATAAACAATCATACGCTCGCAGATATATTTTATAAATAAAAAGAATTAATTTCAAATCAATTATTTTTTTCCATAGCAAAGAACTAATTTCATTTTATTAAAGATTATTAATATTAAGATTTCCATTAAATAATTTCTAATTCAATTTTTAAAACTTTTCAAAGTTATTAAAAAAAACGTCCTAAAATTATTTTAAAATATATATTTTTATCTGTAAAGGTACGATATGCATAAATAAATGCAACGTTTACCGGCAGCCAGGTAGCTTGGACGTAGTTCGGATGAATGTAATATATAATGCTGGTTTGATTGATTCTTTCACTTTAATGCCAAATATTCAGTGTAACAACGCAGAATAATCTACAATAGAAACATATCAACATAGATAAATTACCAAAAGGTGATAGGCACTATGTTGTGAGTGGTACAGAGATTATTTACAAAAATATATTGGAAATATATATAAAATTCGTTTTCGCAACAGTTTCTAACTCTTAGACAATAGTTACAAGCAAGTGACAGTTGACGCTTCGACGCGGTGTTCATGTATTTTTTTTCAATACAATGGAGTATAAAAAGGTTTTAATACAAGTGAAGATAGTTATGATAAAGTAAGTTTTAGAGACATTTATTTAGTCTTATGTAGGTTAGTTTTTATCTTAATTGAACCTGGTAGATGATGCTACGAACAGGTTCTAGGCAAATTAAAAAAAAAATCACATATAATCAGGGTATATGTTTGAGTGAGTCCGTGGATAGTTTGGATTCACAATTGGAAACGGTAGTTGTGGCTGCAATCGGATACCAGTTTTATTAAATTTTTTCGCGTTTAAAAATACAATTAAAACCAGTGATAACCAATTGGTGCAGACGAAGTTGCACGGGTCAGCTAGTAATCAATAAAATCCAAGTTAAAGTTTGTTCTAAGACTTTCAAAATAATTAAAAATAATCGTAATAAATCTAGGTGCAATGGCCGGTGCCGAAAGCTACAATAGGCGAATTGGAGTTAATAAATAAAACGAACAATAAACACTTTGACATTGTGTTTTAACATAGATGCATAGAGGATTGTGTCTATTTTTTGTATCTTTCTAGATTATTAGGTTAAACATTAAGCACCAATTTTTTTAATTGATTTAGAACGAGAATCGAGTGCAGAGTATCTTGCTACTGTCTAAACATTTAGCTTGTATACAAAATACCACATTAATTGATTTCATTCCCTAGAACAATTATCGTTTAGGATTATCTATTAAGATAAGCATTTACTAATTTAATAATAAGAATATTCTCGAATTTTGAATTGTTGCTAAATTGCAAACATCAACCAACAAGTGAAGTAGCCAGTAGATAGCAGTGTACTGATATTAGCTGTTACGTATCTAATAACTAAGCGGTATGGTAGGTATCACGATCACATATGGTGATAAGCTCATCACACAAATATCACAACATGTGGCGATAAATTCGTAGTAGTGATATTTTTTATTGTTCGCGTAATTTGCCAAAATGAAATTTGACCTTACGATCTGCATGAAAATTTTCGATGGCTCGGAAAACTCGATGGTCACCATTTTTTTTAAATTCCTTTCCATATTATAAAACACAGTGCTGCCACTTTGTAGCATAAGCTAAATTTTGCAGGCAATATTTTTTTTACCGTTACAAATTTTAGAATAACACTTTTATTATAATCCGTCTCATTTTCTGTATAAAAGTTGCTAAAATGTTTAACCATAAAGCAGCCTGTTGCTCTGTAAATCCCTGCTTACATTATAACGCGACAAAAAATACAGAGCACTAAAGGAACGTCTTACAGTGCTGTAGTTGTAAACATCTGGCACGTCTGAGAGTACGGGCAGCGACAACAGCAATTACAGTGCGCGAGACATCTGCGACGGGTTGCCTTATATGCAATAAAGTAGGACGCGGATGTGCTAAGAGGACAATACTCTCGCTGGATGTGACATATTACACTATAAGATAATATTAATTATACAAGTTTTTCCAAAGTAATTCTTATCCTGTATTAAGTACGCAATAGTTTATATTATAGAAAGTGAAGGGGCTCGTGAGACCGTGTAAATAGGCCCCACCAGGAAATGCGGTAAAAATAACTTAAAAGCGTAAGATTGGTTGGTGGCCTTGCCTATAAATAAATAAAATAACAAGAACCCCAAACAATAAGCGTGAACTAACCTGCAACTCAGCACCTTATACGGAGCAGCGGCGTCTAAGGCAAAATATGCGGTCTGTGGATTTTATGATATTGTAATTATTGTTATGATGATTATGATTTTTGTTTTAGCTGAGATAATACTAAAAAAAATCGAAATCTGTCCATCAATTATCCTATCTGTCATTCTATATTTAATTTATGCAGTTTCTATAGATTGCAATTGTTATAGTTTCTGTAAGTGATGGTTTTAGAAGAATTAAAAAGAGGAATTTTAATGTTTAATCGATGATTAGAAAATAAAAGCCATGTTTCCTTTTAATCAATATTATGAACTCTTCTGAACTCTATACTCTACGGGAAAACTTTATCACATCCATTAATTTATTATTGCATGTACTTTAATTAATAAATAGAAGAGGCGTTATAAAAATTTGCATGACTAATAATTATTTCAAGTAAATATATTTTTATTTACAACGAATATAACAAAAAGTGTGGGGCTGGAACCGCCATCTGAAACTAATTACTCTACGCATCTCTTCAACTCTAACCGTAATTTGTTATGGATATGGTATTCTTTCCACTATAAATAGTTTTTATTGTCTATTAACCAATATCTTGCAGTTTCAATGTTTATAGTTTACACATACGTATGTATTGAATATGATTAATTTATTCTGAAATGCAAAATTACAATGTTATTATTTTTCTCGACTGACTACGCTATTGGGCTAGCAAGACATAACAGCTTCATCGGACTAAAGAGAGATAGTTGTTTAGAGAAGGCGTAATACTTTTTGCTTACGTGACGATTTGTATCAATCAACTTCTATCATAAGCCGCGTTAACGAAGTTCGTTCTAATAAAAAGTCAAGGTAGTCATTGGAACTGCGGAACAAGTGAAAAGTCAAAATAATGAAATAAATGTGTTCTCTTTTGTATTTGAGATTAGTTACAGCGTGAATAACAATATTGAAATTTCGGAATTAGTTTTTAGAAATTATTAACATATTAGTATGGTTTTTATATCTACTGGCACTCAGAGCAATAATTACATACATACATGTTTATAAAGTCTATTAACCAATGAAACACTGTGGTACGCTAGTTTGACACAAGCCACGCACGGGCAATACGGCCGGTCATGATTACGTAGCATGTCATGACGCGAAATTATAAATTTATCTCCTGCCAAAAATACCGCACAACGCGCCTAAAGTAATTTTTAGAAAACATTACCTTTGCCGTATACAAATTTTGGGTTAAAAATTTTTCAATGACTATCGCCTCATGAGAGTATTTGTTCAACAGCAATTGAGCTGTTTGCTTGGGTCGAAACAAAAACACTGTTCACACGTCGCTTTTTTTAACTTTTCACAGTTCCCTAGTCACACTACGAGCATATATATGACTCTGTCTCAGTCAAAAGGAGAGATTTTTACAAATAAACAATATATAACCTTAATGTTCTGTACATAAGGCTGTCATTTGAACGAAATGCGAGC
Source organism: Antheraea mylitta (assembly GCA_014332785.1). NCBI lineage: Eukaryota > Metazoa > Arthropoda > Insecta > Lepidoptera > Saturniidae > Antheraea > Antheraea mylitta. Next base: position 3,272,030 of record JACEII010000018.1, on the reverse strand, counting down.
TCCTTTGATACAGCACCTTTGTGAATTTCAGAACAGCGATGTAGAGAAGTTAAAAGTTGCAAAGTTTATTTCGACTTAGGAATTATCTCGATATTATGTTACGTGAAAGGTGAACTTCGAACCCGCATTAAATAAAGGTTAAATTATTATTCGAAATATATATTGTTGTTTTGTGATGATTTTTAGACCTTATTTTTTCATGTAGGTATTTTATTTTTGTTTTTGTTTTATGTGGAAATTCTATAGCCGATTTGAGCTATTTTTGGTTGTGGTAAAATTTATGCGTTCGCGTCATCGATGACCTCAATATGCTTGTGATGTATTTATTCCACTTGCACGACACTAGGAATGAGTAGTATTGCGTAGAGTAGTATAGTTTACTTTCTATTGAGCTTGTGTAGCCTTGTGTAATTATAAATTATGAAGTTAAAATCATTTGGTGTATAAGTGATGTAAAAAATCAATAATTAAACACATTCTATTGTTTTAAATTTTCACTTCTATCGACAGTGCTTATGACTTTCTCGTTTTTTTTAATGTAGCACGGCAATATGACATCATAACCTTAGTACAATCTAAGAACAGCAATAACCATGCTGTGAGAGTTACGGAATCGAATTTAGTTGATATGAACGCCAAGAGCGAGCAACTTAATAAAAAAAAGATCGACCGATTTCCATCATCAGCAACAATTTACCTATAAATTCTGGTACATGAAGCTACCAGTAATTGCGATTTCTTGCCAACTACACAAACAACATAATTGTCATTTTGTTAACTAATTAGCAACAAATTACCTACTGCTGTGGTACTAATTGAATTTTGCCAATTTTCCTGACACTGTGATAGAGCTATTAGATAATGATTCCATCTCTGGTGGTCGCTTTTATTTGGCGTTTTAAATCTCTCGACTGCTGAGTGATACCAAAACACGACAAAGTAAGATCAAATGATTTGGACGGATTAATTTCCCAGACATATTCCTTTGGTTGTTGAGTACACACCGATTGATCCCAGATTGCAAGTTGACTAAGCGCCTGACTGTGCAAATTGTTCAGTTGATCGCTAATCAGTCCAAAATTGTTGTTATGTCACGTGATAATTTAAAATTCATAATATTTGTAGAAGAACAAAATACACAAGAAAACAATTAAAAATTAATAGATCGTACAATTGCGTGAAACTACAAGCAGAAGTAGTTATGAGTTAGCATGAGTTAGGACCACGTGTGGTGGTAGAGTCACGCTGAAGCTATTAGTGGTTTCAGCATGAATGGGTTGGCTCGCCCGGGGTACTACCACCTGATCCACAGAAACACCGACGTGAAGTAACAGTACTTACATTATTGCGTTAAATTCGGTCAGTGAGAGTGCCGGAAGCCTTTATTCCTTCTCTCCCTGCTACCCTTCCTCCTCTCTCCTCTCCCTTTCTCCTACCCCAAAACGCAGCTGGCAAATCACTTGCGTCTTCCTTGGTGTTACTAGTGTCTATGGACAGCAATGATCACTTAACATCAGGTGTTCCATCTGTTCGTTTGCCTCCAATGATATAAAAAATGTTATTAAATAAATTTAATACATTACCATTATTTGAAATGCGGTCATTTTGATGAACTCGCATATTATAGAAATGTAAAGCAATCTATATTGTTCTATTTTAGGCGATAGTAAATCGTGTTTGAGACCAAATATATCACCGTATTACGACAAAAATAAAACAGAAAAAAAATCTTAACAAAACCAGTTTCATTGGAAACCAGAACAGAATGTGATAATGTCTTGTGTAGATATAAAACCGCGCGATATGTCTTCGATAAAAACGGTACAAAAGGGACTACTTCGTTGAATAAGGCTTCACACAAAGAGGGATTTAGTTTGAAACACGGCGATAGGTGTCGCAGGTATTTGAGAAGGAAGAAAGAAAATGAAAAATCGACGTTATGAATTAAATATTTCAGTATATTTTGTAACTATAAATAACTGTTACTATACCACCAATTTTCATGTGTTAAGGATGATTTGATATATTTGGATTTTTTATTTTCATAAAAACTCGTTTGTGTGTTGTGCCATGACATATAAGAGCACTTACCATAGCTATAATGCGTTTTTTTTTCTCCAACTGTCTATGCTATTGACCTAGCAAGGTCTGCTATAATGCGGTTGGAGTGACTAGTCCGGATAATAACATATGGCATCATACAATAATGCGTTTCACATATCAATTGCCTTTTGTTAATGATGCTTAATATAAAATTTAAGTATCTGAATTATCTAAGATCACATTTCGGTGTTATGTCACCATGTGTCGTAAACCTCACTGCCGTAATAATACAATCGAAGTTGACTAACCTGCAACACATGCTTTGTCACAACATAATAGTGTTTTAAATATTGAACACATTTTGTTAGTAGATGTTTAATATAGAATTGAATCATTGGAATTAGCTGAGAAATGCATCTCTTTGTTGTGTTGTGATATCTCATAACCGCTACTATCGCAATAATACCATTAAAGTTGACCAATCTGCGACACAGATTCACACAATAGAATAGTGTTATTTAACAATTTTCGCGAATTAAAAAGTTCACAACGTCCTATCTTTGCCATACCGTGAAGCTGTGGAACAATTTCCCGGCTAGTGTTTTCCTTTCTTCCAATGATATGGGGTCCTTCAAGCGTAACTTGAAAAGACATTGACGCAGGCCGGCATGATAGTGGTGACCAGCGATGGATAGTTTGTCACTCGGTGGTCGCTATTATTTTTTTATTGCACTGTGCTTACCATCAGGCATAGTGCAGTCACTTTGCCGTGCTACTATAAAAAAATATACAAATATAATTATTTAGCATAATAAATGCCTCTGTTAAATATATTTATGCATCCTAACATACACTTTGTTTTAATTTAAATCTTTGCCAATAGAAATAAAGATATATAAATCCAAGGGAGAACCCGTTAACCACTAAAGGGAAAAAGTAAAATAAAAAATGTGTGACAACGCTTGATGTACGCTTAGATGAAAGCTTTTTTTTCCCGAGACTTCAAAGACGATTTTCCATTGTATTACAATCTGCTGGTACGGTTCTACTTCTATACTATATCCGAATGATATCTATTTAGGCATTTGTATTCGTCACATATATGTATAATTTTTAAGACGATCGTATAAGCATCATCTGAATTTTAAATTTGGAATTGAGTAGTGATTAGATAATAGGAATATTTTTTTTTAATTTAGGTATTTTTTTGTTTAATAGATTCTGTGTTTGTTTTTTCTATACCTTTTAACAACACCCTTGGCCTTCTTTAAGTTCTGGGCTATATTATCTCAATGGGTTTAGTTGTAAAAATACCATAAATAGACAGATATTTACAATAGTATAGCGTGGGTTGCTTAATTTGAAGTCTATTTATTTTTAAAGCAACTGCCTTGGCAAAGTTTATCTAAGTTATCCACCAACATATCAATTTCTGTGACAAAGCAGAAATACCCGCGTCTGTATTCCACTTTGATATATTTTTGGAAACATATACCATCACCTAAGGTGATTAATCTATTACTACTAAACTCTACAGTCCTATTGAGTTTGGTTATAAATATTCACAGGCCGCAGTAACTATTTAAAACTAGGCAGACTATATGCCTCTTAACTACATATATTTTTCGTTAATTGTTAATATATAAATGTATATATATACAGTTAATATTTTTACGGCTTGTACAAAGATAACGATCTGTACCGTTCTAGAATTTTCTTCAGGTATCACTTCAAACTCGTTGTTACAAATAAATAATAGACGAGTCATTGAGACGTGAGTAAAAACGCACATATTGAAATAATAGTTTTAAAAAGAGCTCTTATCAGTGTTGACAAATGCAGAGTGATTTAAGGAAATACAGAAGTTATATACTGTGTCAAAGTTTTTATAACCCGAGTGGCGGTGTAACCGACCGTTGCGTACGGTAAAGCGATATGTTATTTTAACCGATCTACGTAGCAGCCGGTTCACTGTCGCGTCGAATAGCACGGAGTCTGCGATAGGGTTAAGTCAATTTTGTACCTATACTATTTTAAAATATTTTTGTTTTCAATGTATTTATTGTAATTTATTACTACATCTATAATCGTTGTTAAGATGGAAATTACGTGTCTTGTTTGTATTAATATGTGGTATAACTTTTTAAATGTTATTTGTGTATATTTATATTGTTCTTCTTTATTACTACATAACTTCTAACAACTTAGTCGTCGACGTTAAGTTACCTGTGTTAAATTTTAAGATTATATTACTGCTTAGCTTTCGGTGAAAATGTCTCGTCAATATCAATTGAATTTTATCTGTATGTCAAATGTAACATTTCAATAGGTACTCTACGTATGTTTTAATGCTGTAATCGTATTAGTGAAATGATGAAAGCTCACTAGTAATACATTTAGATACTACGTCAATCGATATGGGAGCTATTAATAACTCTGAGTTATCGGTGATGAGAAACATCGTTTGAAACTGTAGCATTTGTAGGTCATTTTCTAATACGAACCATAACAACTGGCAAGTTCAAAAATTATTAATCAAGTAATTATATGGTATTCCGATAGTCGAACTTAGTACTAATCTTAGGGTTAGTATATTTCCGTCTGAATCCTACATCAATATCTAGTTATATTACAACCAACTTGAACTCCCTACGCTGCGCTCCACAGATCTATATTTTGTATGAGATTTGCAACACTTCTAAGTATCATAGTTTTTGAGTAAGATAATCCATAGCATCTCTTAACAAATATACCATTAAATAAAGAAAAACAATTTATATATGATTGGTAGTCTTAGACAGTAACACGTAAAAAGGATCACAAAGGTAAATAATGATTCTACCTTAGTAACATTAAACCTATGAGGTATTATCAAATAAACAATGCGTATATTTATATCTGATTTCTTGGAAACCTATCTAGGGATTTTTCGTAAAGTATTCGGATAATATTTTACCTTCAAAATTCGTTTAGGTAGATGTTTTTCTTCCATTAACATTACATACCAAATATTGTTCACATAGTTTTTATTTAAATAAAGTATACTCTTTTAATTTTAAATCATATTTATATTCAATATATCGTGGACTAAAAAATTAACAATACATAAATTAATGGTTGTGTAAATTATCGCAATTAACGCATACTGGAGAAACAAACTATTTTTTGCTAAAATAATGTTATATGAACTTATATTAATACATTAAGAAAAATGTGTTAATATAAATTGATATTTTTTTTTCGAAACTGATTTCGCTAAAGAAACTGACTACGCTAGTCATAAATTGAGAAGATACTCATTTACACTACTGCAGTAAACTGATATTCGTAGTAACGTGCTACGAAATAGCTACGTCCCTACGCTGCTACGACGCTACGATCCAGTAGCAGATAATGGTTGCCACGGACGTAGCAAAAACACTTACGTTTTTTGGAGCAAAGTGCCCCCCATTAATAAATCAAACACCCATTAAATTCATTGCAAAATTTTTTCTCCTTAAACGGAGGAAATGTGTAAAATTTCCAATAAGTTACATAACAGAAAAGAATACGCTATTTGTATTTGTACGAAATGATAGTGTGTGTTTCAAAATAAATCAGTTTGATCGGATAGCCATTATTGCCAACTATTTTGACAAACATTTGACTCCTAAATCCCTTTCTCTTCCAATTGCCTCGACTTTCACGCATGCTCATATAAGAATACCATTACCAAAAATATCCAGACCACTGAATTTAACGCTTTCCAAGTATTCTTAACATACTGTGTAGGTGTAATATGTAGTAGTGTAGGTACTAGAGCCACGCTGAAGCTATAACTGTTGCCAGCATTAATGTGTCGGTTCACGTGGAATAATACCATCCTCTCACAGAAAACCGACGTGAAGTAACAGTGCGTGCATTGTTGCGTTACGTTCGGTCAATGAGAGCGGCGGAGGACCACGTTTTTTTAAATCTTTTGTTATAAATATGATTAAACTGTGAAAATAAATTTTATCATCAATAGTTAAGTCAGTTCATTATAAAATGTAAGGAAGAAATACAATATTCAATTAGGACTTCTATGTTGATCTCATTATCAACATCATCAAACTTGGGTACTAAATGAGTTCTCAAATTATAATAATCCTACAAATGGTAATTCAAATTCTTTTGTTCAATATTTTATATTATAATCGATATCATATCGGTCCCTCGTTCATTATCTTTTCCGAGAATCATTTTTTTCATACACGCACAAAATCACAGAATTCAAGTAAATGGAAAAATGCATACCAGTTCTCATTTTGTTGTATGTAAAACTTAATATGTCCACAATTGTGTAACTGTCTTCTATAACATATTGTGCACTAACTTAGGAGGCAGGAAACCTATGATATGTAAAATGCATGGTTTGTAGGTGGTAGAGTCCCGCTGAAGTTATAACTGGTTTCAGCATGAATAGGTCGGCTCGCCCGGGGTACTACCACCCGACCCAAAGAAAACTGGCGTAAATTAACTGTAAGTAAAAAAAAAACAGTGCTTGCATTGTTGTGTTTTGTTCGGTCAGTGAGAGCGCCGGAGGCCCACCTCCCGCTCTCTTCCTTCCCCTTCCTCCACAAACACAGGCTTGCAACGCACTTGTGACTCCTCTGGTGTTGCTGGTGTCTGTGGACGGTGGTGATCACTTAAAATCAGGTGACCCACCTGTTCGGTTGCCTCCCATGATTTAGAAAAAATATATATGAAGCCTAACCTACCTAATGAAGATTATTATTATTAGATTCTAATGATAGTCTGGTTACCTAGAAGCTTTAAATTGGTAATCCCGTCACCAAAGGTGTATTGATGCTTACTGGCGGCTATACTCATGAACTAGTCGTCTTTTTACGTTTAACCTACAAATATTAGCATATAAAATGATGAGGATGATGATGATTGCTCCAACCTTTTTCGGCCATGGCGACCACTTTGACCCTTAATTAGAGAAATGGCGCTGGTGCGCTCGAAGATGGCTTATGTAGCCTATCTTCGCGGCGAAACTCCGTGCACAATGAGGGCACGTTAGTACGCCGTTCACATAATTATATGTTATGGCAGCAGGTGGTCGAGCTTTTAACTCGTTGCGTTTGGCATCAAAGTCAGCTTTACGCTGAGCCTCAAACTTGCATACTTGGCTGTTCACTATCCTGAGCCATTCTGACCGCTGTGCTGCCAAAAGTTCCCAGTGAGAAGGCTCTATGTTGCATTTCTTCATGTGTCGCTTTTGGACATCTTTGTACCGGAAGAGGGGACCGCCCTAAATCCGCTTGCCCTCGTCCAGTTCAGAATAGAAGATGCGCTTTGCCATTCTTTCTTCCGCCATACGAGATACGTGACCACACCACCGAAGCTGTCGACGCATTAAATAAGTCTCAATGCCACTAACACTGGCACGTCGCAAAACTTCGGTATTTCGCACTTTATCGGACCATCTGATCTTCATGATGGTACGGAGGCATTTAAGGTGGATGCGATCCAGAGTGCGAATGTGGCGGCGGTAAACACACCACGTCTTAGAGGAATATAGGAGGTTTGGCAGCACGATTGCCATATAAACCGATATTTTTGTGGCCATCTTAAGGTCATGCGAGCAGAAGACCTTGGAACTTAGCTTACCGAATGCCGAAGCTGCAGCACCCACCCTACTATTGATCTCAGCATCAAGGTCACACTTGGATGTTACAGTGTTCCCCAGATAGCGAAATTTATCCACCTGCTTCACCACATCCTCGTCAAGTTTTATGGTCAATGTCTCGAGACCGTGTATGTCCAGGGACATCACCTCCGTCTTATTGACATTGATCTTCAGGCCGAACTTACGGCAAGCTTGGTGGAATGTGGATATTAGCTGTTGCAAGTTATCTGGGGATTCTGCTAAGAAGCACAAGTCATCGGCATACATGATCTCTGTAATCAGAGCATATGAGACTTTAGTGCGAGCCTTAAGTCTAGCCAAGTTGAAAAGGCTGTCGTCTGTACGGAAGCGGATGCGGACTCCTTGAGAAACAGTTTGAAGGACTTCTCTAACTACCATCGCAAAGTATAAGGCGAACAGAGTAGGCGCTAAGACGCTTCCTTGCTTCACCCCACAGGTAAAGGGAAAGAAGTCTATTTGTTCACCGTCTATGATAACGCAGCATTGCATCTTGTCATGCAGGAGTCTGAGAAGTCTTACAAACTTTTCTGTGCACCCGAGCTTACCTAGCACCAACCATAGAGCTTCCCGAGGCATGCTGTCGAAAGCCTTCTCCAGGTCAACAAAGCAAAGGTACAGCTAACGACCCTGTTCTTTGCTCTTTTCTTGCAGTTGACGCACAGAGAATATAGCTTCGCATGTGCCTCGGTTCAGTCGGAAGCCAAACTGGGTTTCTGTCAGAATCTTTTCAGACAAGTTCTTCAGGCGGTTTAGGAGAACTCTAGCAAAGACATTTCCGGGGGCTGTAAGGAGTGAAATACCGCGATAAGAGTTGCATTCAGAAGGATTCCCTTTGTTTTTGTAGAGAGCACTTATGCGCGATACCTTAAACGTATCCGGGACGCACTCCTCCTCCCACATGCGAACAAATAGTTTCCAGACCAACGTGTGCAACTCCTCCCCGCTGTATTTTATCAGCTCTCCCGGTAAGAGGTCAATGCCAACCGCTCGTTTGTTTTGTTGCTGTGTGATGATAGTAACAACCTCATCATGTAATAGAGGTTTGTCCAGCTCAAACTCAAAAGGGAGCTGAGGAATTAAACCAACGCTTTGTAGATCAGATGATCGATCCACATTTAGCAGTGAATTGAAGTGCTCCGCCCAGCGCTTTAGTACATCCTCCTTGCTCATCAACAGGTGACTACCGTCTAAAGACCTTAAAGGCACCCATGCGTGGTAGGATGTACCAATCAGCTTATGTACCTCACCATAGAATTCTCCCAGCTGGTTTGTGTCAATGAGCTACTGCATGTGTCCAGCTTTGTTCTGCCACCACTTGTCTTTTTTATATAAAATAATGTGTGACTGTATAAATAATAAGTATAAAAAAAATATCCTTAGTATTTACACTGTAGGGTGTGGTTGCCAACGCGCTATTAATTAGGACATGATGCAGCAGCTTAGACCACACAATAAGAGGCTAATTAAAAAGACTGTTAAGTAAGGTTTGTGATTGGTTATGTTTGTTTTTGTCATCAACATTTACCGCTACTTTGTATTCCTGTGAAGCTGTTACGATTTCGCTAGGTCAATAGGGTAGTCAGTTCGAAAAAAAATCCTGCTGCTATGTAATCGTGCATGCTTCTCCGCAACTGAATATACTCATATATTGATCCACACCGAAACTTGGCAAAGCAAAAGAAGGTTACTGCGTTTGGTTTTTCATCATTTATGTATGTTGGTCTTGACTTAGACAACACTTGTTTACAGAATTCACATTTGTCTTAGTACGCGACAAGCTTTAGCATGCCATACGGCGTATGTTAAATTTGGTGTATGATAGTTGATCAATTCGAACATGGTAGCCATGCTCTGTCACTCGTCGAAATATTTCCAATATATTTTTTTTTTTCATTTTATTTCCCTCTGAATTATGTTGTTTCAAACACTTATTTAATTGCAACACGGTGAGACTACTTAGTCCACACATTAAGAACCTATTAAGGACTCACTTTGGCGATATTGATGAAATGGGACTGAAAATTCAGACTAATCTCAAATGTACCTTATACCACTATGAGCCGGTTAAATAAAAAACCACAGGCAAAACTAAGACGTGAAAGCGGAAATTTAAATCTAATTTGCATTAGTCGTGTCGCCAATGATGTTCTTGTTGCGTAAACAACGTATTGGGCCCTGCGAAATCCTGAGCGCCTTGTTATTTTCACGGTAGAGTAACCGGGTGGATTCCATTAATGTGTACTAACGACCGGACGCACTTCGGATTGGGGTTTAAAAGGGTTGAGTGGTTTTGTACAATCGTACTGATAAAAGGGGATAGATGTTAAAGCTTTCAACGATTTAAAGTATGTCCCAATGGGCGGATTAATTTGAGCGTCAATAAATTAGTCACAACTAAATAAATATAAAAATGTTATTGATCGGTTGAATCTATCATAACTATCAAAATAGTTACTATTAAAATGCAATATTATCTTCAACTCTCTGCAGTAGTCATCTAGATACAATTAGGTAATGTAGTCCGGTGAAGCTGTAAAGGCCAAAAAATAAAGGCCAATAGCGTAGTCAGTTCGAGAAAAAAAAAAAAATTAGGTAAATTTTTTTTTCGAGCTGACTACGCTATTTACCTAATAAGGTCTTAACAGCTTTACCAGACTACTAACAGTTAGTTGAAGATAAAACGGCTCAGTTCTTTTTTATTATTCAGTAACTATTGACAAGTTTTAGTCTTATCAAAAAAAAACAATTAGAAATCTATTTTTTGTAGTAAAAACTTAGTAGTTTTTTCATTAATTCATTCAATTTTTACCATCTAGAAAAAACAATACAGATAGCAGCAGTTAACGTATGCAGAGAGACTTTGGGCAACTTATTGTGAGGAACCACTAGTTTTAGGATTTATCTAAATCTATCTGATGTTAGGTATTTTGATATTGAATAAATTCCATTATCTTTACAAATTGGTAGAGCGTCAAGTCGTAATAATTTACATTGCCCCATATATTTCAAATAAGCAAAAGACAAAAGGTAATTTGAAAATAATCATTCTACTTAATTAAAATATTTTAATTGGTCACCGTGATAATTTAGCAATCCTCAGTGTTTTTTATGGAGCAAGTTGACATAGCATTTTCTATAACTTGCCACTGGATAGTGCTAGAATGTATTTTACCTATTACTAGCTGACCCGTGCCCACTTCGTTGGGCGATAAACATTTTTATGTGATTCGGTTAATACTGAGTACTAGGTATTTAGATAAGTATTCACAATTTTTGTTGATAATATAACCATTAAACAACACAACGATTTAAATTATTTTTTTATTACAAAAAATACTTTTATGTTTAAAATATAAAAGTTGGAAATATGCTATCCGGGACTTTTTTGTACGCATTATCAAGCTCTACAACTTTTCACTAGAACTCAATCACGTATCTCTCATCGTTAAGGCAGCGTTCTTAAGAAATGTTTTCGTTCGACCGTTTTTTCTCCTATTTACTTTGTAAATCCGACTACCAAAAGAAAGTCTTTTTATTTCTCGGGTTAATACATAGCCTATGACATTGACGAATAACGTGGCTTTCTATTGGTAAAATAATTTTCAAAATCGATTTAGTAGATCCAATAACAACACCCTACAACCTCACAAACTCACAAAACTTACCTCTTTATAATATATATTACTGACAGTATAATTACTCAGTTTTGTATTTCAAACGAATCTAACAAACAAATAATTATTTTTCTATCAACGTTTTTAAAATAATTGATTTTCGATCTCCAAATCTCATGTAGATTTCAAGAGTAACTATTCTAAACAAAAAGTCGAAACTAACTTATGATTATTCGCGTCTGTGGATTTAGTACATAAGCTTAGCGAGTATCAATTGTATTGGAGCATGCGCTATGGCGAGTTTAACGCGGGCTTGCGTGTAGTCCAACAGTAATTGGCCGAACGTCGACGGGCACGTACCGAACTAGGCCGGTTCGAACTGGTCACTAATTTTGTTGTGCCGCGAACTGCGCTCACCTTTTAAACGTTTGTTTTTGTGGTCTGTGAGAATTGTTTCTTCGAGCTGTTGTGTGAATTATTTTTTTATAATTTAAAAACAGTCTCAAGTTTTGTTAACTAACAGAATTTGAACGGAAAAACTTTTTCAGAAAATCTGAGTGTTTTTTTGTGCTTAACTGTGTGTGGATTTTCGAATAACAGGTATGTTTTTGTAACATATAATTAAGTAATAGATTAATATTATGTATATAATTTTTTGTTTTTGGTACTCGGGGATACATATTTTACTCTTTGAATGAATATTTAAAAGAGGGTTTTAATACAGTATAATAATACTTTTATTTCATATATCTATTCCCAAATTATTAATAATATTCACGTACATACGTTCAAATGATTATTTGATACTATATCCTTGTATATAAACAAATATTCCTAATTTAAGAGAATTAATTTGCAAAAGCTTTTCAAATTACTTTTATTATTATTATTAATTCATTCATTATATAACAACTAGAAATTATATTCTACTAATATAATTGGAAGAAATAATTTATCTTATAAGCTTCCAACGAATTAATTTAATTAACCAAGCTTTTGCTTGCGGCTTTGCTTACGTTGATGGAAATTTGGTGTATTCCTTGGGAACGATATTTTTTTTCTAGTAAAATTTTCTCTGTCTTTTTTGTACTTCACATGACGTGTACGTAATTACATGTTGGTCGCTTGAGTAGTTAAAGCATAAAAGTAAACAAGCAGACGAACAAACTCACTTTTGCATTATAGTTTGTTTTATATTATTTAGGTCAGAATATTTAAATGGTTTGTTTAATTTTCCTGCCGCCTCTTGGTCCGCACCTTCTTTTTGAAATCGTTTTAAATCTATTGTAACTTAGATACATTATTAAAGTGACCAAGAAAATACACTATTATTATACTTACCCAGATAAAGCTGATTTTTAATACATTAATGTATTAAATCGATTATAGGTACTACATTTTTTGTTGTATTAGCCTTTATGGCGGTTTCATTGTTATTTTTACAGACATTTTTTTATTGTAAGTCCTAATTAAGATAGTTAAGATTCTAATAATTTAATCTTTTATAGAGATAAGTTATAAGTTAATTATAAAGACATTATATTAATACATGACCTTAAAACTTTAATTTTGTCGGAAAGTGGACTTGACATTTCTTTCCTAATCTCACGTGACCACCACATATCAAGTGAAACTTCCGCTATACGTGTCCATTTAAGCATACCGCTTCGGGATTGGCTGATATAAATCCAGTTATCTAGTAGGTAAGGTATTTGTACCTGACCGGATTGCTTCCATAACGGATACGGTGAGAAACCGGTCACAGTGTCTGACTTTTAGTTTTCGCGTTTCGGATCCAGTGTACGTCTAGCTACTAAGAGATTTGGAGGTCAGCATAACATCGATGACTACTGGTAAATCGTAGACCTATCGGAGGTCATTGTTGTATTTGGATTGTATGCATACTTTTTGTATTGAACTGTCATCTTGTATCATCAACCTTAAAAGTTCAGTGTCTTCTCACATACAGTGGGACCACAAGAATATCTCTCAGGTTCATGTTTCTTCACGATGTTTTCCTTCACCGTCAAGCGATGGTGTTACCGATTGACATTAGTAAATGTACGTGCATTTCAATAAATTCGTTAGTACATGTCGGGGTTCCAACCTGCGTACATCGGTATAATAATTTTTTTTTTTCGAAATGACTACACTATTGACCCAGCAAGGTCTTAACAGCTTCACCAGACTACTAAGGCGAGCGCTTAAGGCACTCAGCCGATTTTATCTTGGCAACCATCTCAAGGGTGCACGGCACACCTCGGCTTGGCTGTTGCCTGAGAGGTATAATAATCTACAGGTCAAACTATTAGACCACCACGACTCATCTTGTAATGATATCCGCCAGTTTCGTGAAATCGTTCTAAATTATATATCGTTTATAGAAAGTACTGGGTTGCATTATTAAAAGCATTTATAATATTAATTTGAAATTGTCGTGTAAGTATGTCAGTGTGCTTGTAGTTGATGTATTACTATATTTTGTATTGTATTATGTATTGGCATCAATACATTTTAATTAAGTACTGAACTTTTTTTTAACTTTATTTTTGGCAATCAATCTTTCAGATTATTACTGCCATTGTCACGTAGTCAATAATATCACAAGCGTCGTGCAATCATTTCAATATTAAGCAACGAGTAATCAATATTCTAAAAAGATGGCGGATCCCTTGTTAGAACCTTCCAGGGAGTCTTTGTGGCATCTCAGAATTTCATGCTCCGTGGTATTATTTTCCATTCACTTCACTTATGCACAATAAACTATCTATATTACGTAAAATACCACCAAATTTACATAATATAGAGTCAAATAACACAAGATTATGAATAAAATATAAAATCTACTACATAACAGACTAAAATCCTGCCGCAAACTCCTAACTACAGAACTTAATTTCTATTAATGTTTATTGTTTTTTTGGATGTTCTTTTTTTAACTCTTTCTCTTATATATTATTTCATACTTTCATCTATACATATAATAAGAATCTAAATTTAACGTGTCTGTTTGTTTCGATTTTTGTAAGAAAAATAGTTGCAGGTATTTTGATGGAAGAAAGCGTTACTTTACGGAAATCCATTGTTAAATTTAGTTCGTTCGATTCCAGGCGGAGCTACAGAGTAACATCCACTATAATATTTATAGTCGCAGGTGTCTAAGAATAAGTAACAAAATATGTTTGTATTAATAATAGAAATTGCCGTTCTGCAGTCCTGGCCATTTTAAATCAAAATAATTTTTGTTTGGCTAAGAATTCTAATTTCAAATTAATTTCATTTTAAAAAGATGAAATTATTTTTCCAAAATTAGTCATTTGTTTATACGCACCTGTTATTGATTTGTTCGCTTCCGTTCTGGAAGTTTCGACCAGAAAAATGAACCTCGCGGTCGTCCGAAGACTTTGCCCTACGAACTCAATGATCGCCAGCGTGTACCTGTCGAGACGTGCCTGGCACTGCTTAACAGACACACAAATGAAGGAATTTTGAACCGCATTGTTACCTGCGATGAAAAATGGATTTTGTTTGATAACCGCAAGCGCTCAGCATGTTGGATGGATCTTGGTTTAGCACCTAAACAATACCCTAAACGAAAACTTACCCCTATAATAGTCATGGTCACTGTTTGGTGGTCTAGCGCTGTGTGATTCATCACAGCTTCTTACAAAACAGGATGAGCATTACTGCAGACGTATACTGTGAAGAACTGAATACAATGATGGAGAAGCTGGCACATCTCCAACCAGCAATGGTCAATTGCTCGTCTCCGCTGCTCCTGCACGACAACGCGCGACCTCATACTGCACAGCAGACGGTCTCCAAGTTGCAAGAACTAGGGTTGAAAGTTCTCCGTCATCCGCTCTACTCATCAGACCTTGCGCCTACAGACTACTACTTTTTCCATAATTTGGATAACTCCTTGGCTGGAAAAAAAATCAATACCCGAGAGGCAGCACAAAATGCCTTTGAAGAATTTGCTGCCTTCCGTCCAGCTGATTTTTTGAAGAAGGGTATCAATAAAATGACACTGCGTTGGCAAAGATGCATTGATTACATAGGTGATTACTTCGATTAACACAAATAAAAAATACATAAAAAAAATCGTTTAAATTTTTTCATACAAAATAGCAATTTCATAGGTAAAAAGACCTAATATTAGAATTGTCTGTTTCTCTGTCTGTCTGTTTGTCTGGACACGCATCACTTACAAAATACTGTGTTCATGATAAAATTTTTCAAGTACCATTTTTTTCGCTGGTTCGATCTATACAAATTTATTGTAATTCTAATGAGGATGCGACTTTAGGTATCATACGAGAGAAAATTAAATGAACTTAATACATTGAGATGACTTCATTAGTCACTGTGTTTTTCATACGAGCGAAGTCAAAGGCACAGCTAAAACGTACCCTGGTTTTTGGATAGGAATGAAAAAATATTACTTAACTACTCTTCTCTCGTGCTTAACTCGCGTAGTCATACAAATTACAATAAGTTATGAGAGAGTGTATCCATCTTAATTAAACAAAAACTTAATATAACTCGAGAATGATGTGATTTTATTTGTAACATTTTATCATAAATTAGTATTTTAGTAGTGATGCCTACACAAACAAATAAGTAGAGAGACATTTCTAATAATGATTGAAATGTATTCCATTACTTATTTTTAGTTACGTGCGATTTTTTTATCACAAAACTGAAAAGTACAGACAGGTTTAATTTACGTTCTAATTATGTATATAGACTGGGAGACGTATGTATGAACGGACAAAACTTTTCTAATGATTAATAGGCATAGTTTTATCGAATTATTTTTATATTACGAGGTCGTAACGAGCTAAGCACTAAAGTTTTATACTTAGAAATTATCGACGCAATAAGAATATGAATATGTTTTAAATTGACATAACTTTCTCTAATAATCTAATAATATTTGAGAGGTGGTCTAGAAACTCGTCTATTGTTAGGTATTTTTGTGATATATCGCAAAAACTTACCATATTACTGTGGTAAAAAGAACAATGCATACTAATAGATATAGAAGTTAGTTACAAAATATTTATGATAATTATTATAGTTGCGCATTATATATTAAGGTTCCTAAGCGCATAAGCTACCCTTCCGCCCACCTTCATTCCTTCCTTCTTACATTCACTCATACGCTGTCATCTTGACCGTGGACGCAACGAAACGATACATCGCATACACATATGTCAAATTACTGGAGTCACAGTTTATTAATATTGTTTTACAAGATTTTTAGATTAGGGTAAACCTTCGATGACGCTGAAAAACAATAGCGTTTCGTGAATATATATACATCGCCACGAGTGAAGTGCACATAAACTAAATCACATCATCAAGACCGGTGATTCCGCATTTTCCATATTTCGGTACCCCTGAATTAGCACCTTTACACACTACCATTTTTTTGGTCCTTCGATCCTTCGAAACATTGAAGTTGTTCATTTTTTTTTTTTCAAACATAATACCGATTCATGTGGAGAAATGAAAACATTTAAAGGATTATTGGAATCGTAAGATACGCCGGAACTTGTCTTTTTTTTGCAATCTTGATCAATATGCTGACAAATCAGCATGTGCATCACCAAGCATTATCGCGCAGGCTTGAGCTGTGAATGCTTTTATAACGCAGCTACCATATTCTGCGAGTCAGTAGCTTGGGTGGCTCTCTGTGTAAGAGGCATCACTGTGTTCCTATCTTACCTAACTGCGTCAGCGGTAATCCAAACTTTATAGATGAAACCTGAAGAAAACCATTAGTCACGTACATTAGAATACATATTTTATATTTAAGTTAAATTCTTACTAATATTATAAATGCGAGAGTGAGTTTGTTACGCTTCTACGGTCAAACCTAAATTGACGCGTGCAAAATTGCGAACAAAAGCTTGTTTGATATACCTGTTAAATACATAGAATACATAAGTCGTGTGACACATTTTCGAAATGAATTTAGCGTATTTGAATAAAGCGATTTTTCCTTAATAATGGAACTTTAGTTACAGAGTTAATAGAATTAATTTAATACGACCAGAAATCGAATGAAAACGGTTCGTGAGCTAATAAACTGTCTTTAGCCGCTGCGAATCGGTACCTAATTTAATAGGCGTTTGCCGAATGGGAGTAAAGGCTGCTGGTAATTAGATTAACGTTCAATTTAGCTTCGGGGTTGTAAAATAATAATAAACGCTTAAGTGCGAATTGAGTTTCAAAGTCTCGCGAGAGGGGAAAATATATTTTTAATATTTTCCCTTTTATATTATAGATATATAGATGAATTATAGCGCTGTCAGTATCCGATACAAAGTTATAGCTATAATACAAGTATTCGTATTTAGGTAGAGTTTAAATTTACATTAATTAAACAGTTGTTTGGATAGATATTGGTTTAGTGGAATATTATTCCTTTTGCTAATGAGCTACTTTACGGATAGGCGTAGTAAATAGTTGACATAAGATATCGCAAATTTTTATTTTTAATAATTTGCAGACATATCTACATAAGTAAAAATAAATTACCGAATGTATGTAGGTTCATCACTTTAAAATGGCTGCAACTATTTGGCTGATTCTTTTGAAGTAAAAACTTCTTTAGGCACGTTCAGCGGTATTTTGAGCAGGAGATGAAATTATGATTCCGCGTCATGACATGCTAGTGAAGCGTGACCGGACGTATTGCGCTTGTGGGGCTTATGTATTAAGAATGAGATTAATAAACTATATTAAAAATATATAATTATTGTTCAAAGTGTGTATAGACGTCAAACCAGACTAACGTTAATAATTTAAATATGCAAATTATGTAACTTAAATAATTCATACTATAATTCATTTAAAAAGTCAACAGACTAAGAAAGAATCCAAAAAGAAAACACTTATTTTATTGTTTTAAGTTTTCACTAGTGTCGATATTCCTTATGATTGCCTCAACTTTTTTTGTTGTTTGTAATTAATTAGTTAAAATTTGTATGAGAAATTTGTTGAAAAATCTTATGGAAAGTGTTTAGTTTAGGTTAGAAATCTCTATATAAAAAAGCGAATTTTATTTTTTATTTTATTTTTACAAAAAGGTACAATTACAGATGACAGATTGAGATTATTTGCGTAACAAAACTATTATCACATAATAAATCTGAAATCCAATTACAAATTGTATACTACATTATCAATTTTAACAATAACCACAGTTAGCCTAGTGTGATGACAAATTTAATATTAGGGATACATAACCATCATGCTAGACGTCTATGTTTCTAATATAATATGCCTCTTAAATTTTTTAAAGCTTTCATTGAATATGTCTTTGTGCACACAGAATTCGTTATAGTATTTGCACATTCGATACAACGGATTGTTTTTTGAAACGTTGTTATTAATTGCTGATAGATTAAATAATTGATGAGTTCGTAATGAATGAGTTGGTACTCTGAAATAGATTTGTCCAAGCAGGTCGCCACCAAAGGTACCGTTTACGATTTTGTGAAGTATACATAAGTCAGCTATAGATCTTCGCTGTTCAAGACTTTTGAGATAGAATTTTCGAAGTCTATCTTTGTATTCAGTGATTCTATTTCTGATACCAAGCTTACTGCACAGTATTCTTAAAAAGCGACGCTGCACGTACTCAATCATATCTATATGACTTTTATAGAATGGGGACCATACTGATGAACAATATTCTAGAATGCTACGAACCAACGTGATATACAAAATGGTCCATAATTTAATAGATTTGAGTGGTTTAGCTGTACGTCTAATAAACCCGAGCATTCTATTGGCTTTGCTTGTGATATAGCCGAGGTGTGGTCTAAATGATAATTTAAAATCAATCATGACACCTAAATCTCGCACTATATAGTTCGATCAATTTTGACTCCCTCAATATTATAATTGAAAGTATATCGAATTGTGTTTTTACTGAATGCCATAGTTTTAAATTTTTGAATATTTAGTGCCATGCCATTTTCGGTACACCAAGATTGTATAATATTGAGGTTGCTTTGGAGCTGAAAAGTGTCGTTGTCTCCATAAATCTTTTGAAAAATTTTGATATCGTCGGCATATGCCAGACATTTGCAATTTAATAAATCCAGGAGATCATTAATAAACAATAAGAATAAAACAGGACCTAGATTAGAACCTTGTGGTACACCTGATGTAGCAAGAACTGGTACCGAGTCAAAACCAAAAAGTACAACCAACTGTGACCTGTTTGATAAATATGAGACTACCCATCTATAAAGGTCACCTTGGATACCTTACCTTACCTTGAGCCAGTTTCGCTAAAAGAACAGAGTTATTGACACGATCAAAAGCCTTTGAAAAGTCAGTATAAATGGCATCGACCTGTATTTTCTTCAGTTAGATTAGAGCTCGTAGAGCGTCCCGAGACAAAACCATGTTGTTTTGAACTGATCTTATGTTGTAAATGATTGTAAAGATGGTCATACACTAAACTTTCAAAAATCTTTGCAAAGCAGCTCAGGCTACTTATTGGGTGGTAGTTTTCAACATTTTTTTTATTACCTGACTTATATATGGGAGTTATTTTGTTTATTTTCCACTGAGAAAGGAAAGTACCATTTTTTAAAGATTTATTAAAAATTACTGTTAAGGGGATTTACTATAGCTTCTGCACATTGACGAATAAAGAAAGGAGGAATACCGTCTGGTCCAGCACTTTTTGTGATGTCTACATTTTTTAACCGACCATAAATAGAGTGCATTGGTATATGTAACTCATATAAAGAATAACTTGAAGGAATAAAATTAGGTGTATAGTTTACTACGGGACAGTTATCATAAGCAGAAGAAAAGTAATTCGCGAAGAGATTGACAACGTCGCTACCTGTGTCAGCTACATTATTTTTATAATACATAGTATTACGAATAAAATTCGTTAATTTTTTACTTTTAGTGTGTCGTCAGAAAGCTTTTATATTTCAATTTAAATCAGCTTCAACATTAGATATATAGGTTTTGTAACAATGTCTTGCTAAAACCTTACTTTAGTCCGCAACGAGGAGTAAGTATCATAATCTCGTGGGTTTCTATACATTTTGTATCTTGCATGATACTTATCTTTAAGTCTGAATAACCTAATTAAGTCTTTTGAAAACCAGTTTGGGAAAACTTTTTGTCTGCTTCATTTTAGGTGTATGTTTTTCAATTATTAAGTGGATTTTGTTGTAAAATAATTGAACATAATCATCACATTCGAGGTCGATATTTTGATGCCAATCTATACTGTCAAGTTCTTTTATGCAAGCGTCGTAATTAGTTTTATGAAAACAGAGCCTATAAGACACAGGATTATATTTAAGAGGCATGAGTATGCTGTTTAGCTTAATTTCTAGTGGGGGGTGGTGTACATCTGGTCGGTAGACTGGTTCTGCTGGTGTAAGCGAATAAATGTCTGGTTTATCCACGATAGCCAAGTCTAACATTCTGTTATTTTGGTTGATTACATAATTCAACTGGTGTAAGGTTGTAGTGTTGATCAAATTGTAAAGTGACTTAGATTTATCGTAAGTATATGTCAGAGGATAGCTATTGTCCAACGACCATTTTATACCACCCAAATTAAAATCCCCGATTATACAAGCGGTAACATTAGCAGAAGACGCATTTACTATTTCATTAGACTTATTAATAAACTCGTCAAAGACAACAGTTGGTATGTAATTTGGTAAGTATACAGTGCATAAATTTAATAAAAACCTCTAATTTGTTCTTATTTCCAACCAAAGATCTTCTAACCAATCTGATTGCCAATTATTTTTTACCACTACATCGAGATCTTTCGACAAAGCTACAAGTACACCGCCACCATGGTGCTTATTATAACGATTCAAAAAAGTTTTGTCCCGATCTCGACGTAATACTTGATATCTACTGTCAAATATCTCTGATGAAAATATGGCGCAGTCTAACCAGGTTTCACAAAGATATATTATATAGTAATTATTACATAATATTGCATTATATATGTCGCTAGTTTTACTCTTCATACCACAAATGTTTTGGTAGTAAATTGAAAGAGCCATTTTGATACTACTTAGTTTCACTAAAACATTTAGACGGAAATAAATACCTATTCTAGTTATGGCAGGAAACTGAAATGGAGTTAAGAGTGCTCAAGTTCTTTATGAGAATGTGTTTGGAGTTAGGATCCTTTCTCATATAAATACGACCATTTCGTACCCAGACAAACTTATAACCGAGTTCTTTTGCCTTTCTTCGTGTAAGAGCGTGTAGATGCTTATTGGTAGGGGACAGGTGTTCAGTCACAAAAATTGGTTTCTTTTCTCTCGCTAACCCTAAGAATGCTGTATTAAGTTTATTGGCATGGTTAGATTTGTTGTACCTGTGTACAACAGAATAGAATTCATCTCGACAAATTTTTTTCCGAAATTTTACCACAATAGTACGAGTCAACTTATTGTCTTTATTCTGTTTGGCTACTCTAGTACAGCCTACTATGTCGTTGTCACTCAGTTTGTGGTTGAGTACCTTTGCACATTGTTGTAAAAGAGTAGAGAGATTTTCAGTCCGCTGTTCAGGTAAACCATGGATTTCCAGGTTATTTGCTCGTAGGTGTTGTTCCAAATTATTAGTGCGAACTGATAATTCTGATACCACAGCTGTCAATTTATGATTGTTTTCTTTCATTTCTTTATTATCATTGATTAGTGCTGTGATGGCATTTTTCATATCATCGTGCATATCACTAAGGAACGTAACAGAGCTTTAAAGTTCTTGAAGGTCGGTTTTGATTATGTTGAATTCGGTTTTAAGCACTTTCGATAACATAGA
>JACEII010000018.1:3115869-3222752 GCA_014332785.1 Antheraea mylitta | reverse complement strand
GGGGGGGAGAAGGAACGGAAGAGGACAGGAGAAAGAGAAGAGGAGAGAAGAGGTGGGCCTTCTGCGCTCTCACTGACCGAATGAAACGCAACAATGCAAACACTGTTACGCCACCATCCATAGACACTTAGAACATGAGCGGAGTCGCAAGTGTTTTGCCAGCTTGTGTTGAGGGGGGGGACAAGGAACGGAAGAGGACAGGAGAAAGAGAAGAGGAGAGGAGAGGTGGGCCTTCTGCGCTCTCACTGACCGAACGAAACGCAACAATGCAAACACTGTTACTTCACGTCGGTTTTCTGTGGGTCGGGTGGTACTACCCCGGTTAAGCCAACCCATTCATGCTGAAACCATGAAATAGCCACAACGTGAGTCTACCATCCATGGTGGATTATGTCTGTATACTAGCCTAGTTGGTTTAGTGAATGACTTACGTATGTGTGAAGAAACTTCGATGAAGCGGATGTAGCGCCATCTATAATTTCGTTTAGTTTCATCATTTGGATGTTTGTCGTACATAAATCCTAAAATCACTAATGAGGTGGGGCTACTAAATTTGGGTTTATGGATGTTTTTGATGACAAATAAATAATAATACAAAAATGAAAACTTGTCAAAAATTAAAAAAAAGACTGAATAAAGACACCCTAATCTCCTAGAGGTATAAACTTTACGATCTATTCTCATGCGTACCGAATATACATATTAAATTTAATAAAAATCGGTCTATCCGTTTCGGAGGAGTTCAAGCACAAACACCGTGATAGGAGATATACAAAGCGGTTTGTTTAACCCATTAACATGAAATGTTTTTTATTTAGTAAATTTTAATTTGCCCCTAGATGGCGCTGTAGCTTACCAACTTTTGCACCATTCAACCGATCATCAATAAAATTTGTATTGGTTTTTAGCACGAAGAATAAACATCCATTTTGCTGAAATTTTAACTGCATATTGTAACAAATTAATAATATCACTAAAAATAATCGGAGTCCCAGACATGAGTAGGTTATTACAAAATAAATCACGTTATATTGGCTTCTCTCGTACTTACATAAATGACATTTTTTTAAATTTGATATCATGTTGATTTCATTATCATGTTTGCAAAATCTCTTATGTGAGGTATGTCATTCAATAGAGGAGTTTTCTTAGTTAAAAATAATATAATGGTTACTAAATCATGATACTAACCAATATTCGATAATTCTATTAAATAGTTATTCATTAAAACTTAAATAAATTCAAAAAATCACGTCATATTTTAATTTTTGAAAATTTTTTAGATGCATAGAATATTTATTGCTTTTAGATCAACTTTAAAGTTAAGTATTATACCTTTTTCTTTATATTCCATTTTTTTCTCATACGTAATTCAACAAATAATAGTATATTTTTAAATAATAATTCAAAAAAAGTCACACATTTAAAAGTCACGTATTATATTTATAACACAACTTTTCACGCAAGAAACTATCAAAATTCAGTTAGTCCGCGCGTCGAAAACGGAAATTGGGGTAAACTTGTTTGTCACCGACACACGCCCTCTTGACTTCTCCCCATCACTAGAGGAACTTACGCCATAGCGGTTACCGAAATTACTTATATCTGATAACTTTATTAATTCATGGAACCTGTGCTGTAATATTATATAATCAACGAACTGTTTACGTTTATCACCTAGATGTTTTCCCTTACGCATATTTAAATTTATATCTCATTAATTTGTTTTCCTATATTATCCGAGAACGATCTTGTGGCCAAATTGTTTGCAGTTTTATATTTTCTTAAATAGCTTTTTTTTAATTACTGCTTAGTGTGATTTTAATTCGTCGCAACGGCAGAAAATTAACTGAATATATTAGTACAACTCGTAATAAAATAAAGTGTATATAATATTGTGTAGAAATATAATACAAGTTTCAAGCGGCACAACTCCTAGAGTTCTTAATTTTATATTTAATTATTGAATAAAGTTTTTTAAACGTAAAGAAATAGTAACTCGAAGGATGCAATAGTGTAATTATATAGAGGAATGCCCATAGAATTTTCTTTATATATCTATGTAAGTTTCTATCAAAAAACCGCAGATGGTTATTAATCGAATCATCGAATAATCGTATAAACCACTCGTGAGAGTATTGTGACCGCTAAATTATCCAAACTTTGAATGATGTTTGGTATTTCAAATATGTCTAAATAGCGGGTGTATATGTGCTAACAGCGTATTCTTGTGAATAAATTCTTTCATCACAATATAAGAAATATTTGATTACCCACTTGAGCAAATATATTCTTGTATAGTTCATGTATACTAACTATCACTTGAGTGACAGAAAACTGGGACTATGATTTAAAATGTATTTATTTCATTATTATATTTAATAGTTAATTGATTACAAATTTCAACACAGAGCTTCCTTTGTAGAAAGTAATCATAAATACGTGATTCATTTGAAATAAGTGATTTAAAATTTAAATCGATAAACAAAGTTTCGAATCTTGAATTTATCGTCACCTTTTGGGAACAGACAACAAAAATAATAGTTATTCAAATAAAGCTTGTATAATTACCAAAATAGTTTATATTAAAATGTTATTGTAACGTACTGTAAGTGAAATATTATTTTTAATAACGGTGTTTGTAGGAATTTAATCTGTAGCTTATAAGTAGAGTAGGGATTAGCTATAAGGCATTTTAACGTCATAAAAACATCATGTCATTACACTCCACGTCAGGAACACATATTAAGTTTGCCGCGTTCCGCTCCGCTCTCCGGACTAGATGTAGTATCATAGAGCGGCTATTAAATTCGACTATGCACACGGCATGTAATATCTAAATTTTTAAAGTATAATATCGAATTTTTGACGGGATTTTAGTAGTGGATTTTATACTTTATTCATAATCTTGTATTATTTGACTCTATATTTTGTAAATTTGGTGGTGCTTTACGTAATATAGTTAGTTTATTGTGCATAAGTGAAGTGAATGAATTATTATACCACGCAGCATGGAATTCTGAGATGCCAAAAAAACTCTCTGGAAGGTTCTAACAAGGGAGCCACAATATTGTTAGATTTCACACGGCGCTTGTAATATTATGAACTACATGATATTGACAGTAATAATCCGAAGGATTGGTTGCCAAAAATTATGATTAAAAAAAAAGTATAATATCAAAAATCTTGCTGCTAATACCTTCTTAGTTTTATTATTATTGCTTCATATAAAAAATATGCCGGATTTTTTTAAATCTAGATTGTTATAATTCCACTAAAATCGTTGATGTTTTGTGAACATTTCTTTCGACGCTTTGTATAGTGACCGAAAGTTAATAGTTACATTCGGGTCGGTGACGGTGAATCGGGTTTATTCGGCTCCACTCGACATCAAGCGCGTACACCGTAATTACATTTACTGTCTGGCAATGAGTGCATTATTTTTATAATAAGTTTTTTTTTTCGAACTAACTACGCTATTGACCTAGTAAGGTCTTAACAGCTTCACCGGATTACAAACTTTTTATTATTCTTATGCCATATTCATGTATTGTGATTCTCGAAGTTGTTGCCTTTTCATATATTCGTTTTATTAGCTATTTATCCTATTCGTTACGCCTATGTGGTCGTAGTTTTCAATCAATAAATCGTGGTACTAAAAATCAAAGCATGCTTGTAAGTATATATTGTTTAAAGTTGTATCACACCACCAACACCGGAAAATAAATATTCAGTTTTCTAGCTAGTGTGAACAAAAAAATTGGAAATAGTGTGTCAGACAGTGGGTGGCTGTTCCGATATATTTCTAATTGTATCACTGCGTATGTAACCAATTAATTTTATACCACTCAGTCGGTCCAAATCATAATAACCTAATTAACCTATGTCTATAGGATTAACATAATAATGAATAATTAATATTCATAACAGAGTGTAAATTTCAAAGTTTGAATATGAAATTAACTATTGATAATTATCGTGTTTGAAGTTTTGAAGTTAATGATTATTTATTCTAAAGTATCGACGTTGGTATTTTTTTTACTTTACGAAAGAATAAACCTATAAATTAAAATATCAAATCAAAACACGTTCAGTATAAAAAAATGATGATATTACAAAGAACATAACCATAAAAGCATAAAAAAAGTAAAATTGGACAGATTATGTTGTACATATTCAAATGGAATAGTAGTATTCATTTCTGGTACACCAGAGACAGAAAACGAAAACAAAGAAGACAAGTTCGAAAATGGGAAGCTTATATAAGGGGTTGGTAAGGAAAACATGGACTAGGAAAGCGATAGAATAGAATTGAAAGGATCGCTAAAGTTGGCAAATATATCAAGTTATCTATGTCGATTTAATAATGTAATTTAGAATTAGTTTTGTAAAAAAGGGAAGGCAAGGGAAAATTGCACTAAGAAAGCGCTCGAATAGAATGAAAAGGAATGGAGGGAGACTTTACTAAAGTTGGCAAGCAGCTCAAATTATCTATATCGATTTGATAATGTGTTTTAGAATTAGGTTACGTTTGTGTTTGTTATAACGGATCCGTTTGTAGGCTTATTAACTTATTGTAACGATGCTGTCGAATATGGTTGATTCTCGCATGCAATTTTTAGTGTCGATAGGAATTTTTTTGATCTCAGATAATATAGATTTGACGTATTTTACATATAACACGCAATGTAGTAATATGGCGTAAATGTATATTGAAGCTCAATCCAGTAAAACGTAATATTGCGTCGTCTTTTAATTACCATTTCAATTGATAATTGTATAATTTTTGTGTATAAATTATTATAATTATTTTAATAATAAAATAATTAGATAATACATTTGTTTCATTGGCGACACTTCAATTCCTTTATATTTAGTATATTTGGCCATCTCTCATGAAGTAATACTTAGTTATTTATTAAAAAAAAATTATTATTTTAGTGTATAGTAAAACTATTTTTATATTCTTTGGAATGCAAATTTGTATATATGGTGAAAATTTAGTTTCTTTGTGGCTATTATTATTGGAATTCAAAGCTATTGAACATATTAAGCATAGGATTATGGATATCTAACCATTTTATACAGAGTTTTTCGTGGGCTTTTCTAAGCTACTTTTCACTATAAACTGACCATTAGCCATTATTTTCTTGGTGCACAGCAGAACGGGTAGATTTCAATGAGTTATATAGTTTGATATAATAAAAATTGAGTTATTCCAATAATGCACAAAAATTACCAACGATGTACAAGTATATACGTCACAAACAAAAATGACATTAATAGCGAAATGCATTCATTATTAAATAAGGAAAGTTGGCTTCTGTACGTTGAATAAAAGAAAGTACTCTAAGCTCCGTCGTGTTGTTATCAACTTAACTGAATTGCAAGGGGAAATACTACTGTGCTGAATGTGAAAAGCGTCCGATATTGGCCATTACGACCAAAGGTCACGCGTCAAAGGCGGGCCGGCCAAAATTGGACCGCAATTCGACAGCCCGCAAAATCTATAACCAAAGATCAGAGCATCGCAGACCGGAGGTAAAAACGAATCCTAACTGACAATATAAAACATGTTTGTTGATTGAAGCAATTCTGTGGACAGATTACTTACGAATCTTAAAACTGTTAACATATAGTTAACAGTCTGGATGTCGACATAAAAATGATTTTCGCTTACACATTTCGAATAAGCATTAACCTAAGGAGACAATAAAATTATAGTTTACATTTTAATAACTACAAAACATTCAGACGATTATATAAAGTCTGATAAAGAAGAATCAAATAAAATACCAAAAAAGAAAGTTATTTAATTTGGAATTCTATTACGAGAATAAACATTATCACTTAAGATTCTTATTGTCCATCGATAGTTGTTGTCACTTAGTCTGTTGTTACATTACAGCAAAACATACGTGACTTAAGGTAGTATAGTAGTATAGTATTTTAACTATGTGTATTGTAGTTACGATCCTCTTAGGAACGTATATTTTAAGTTATACCTCCTATACAAATTTGCTCTATCGCCCTTTCAACATGATACATATTGCTTACTGTTAAGATTTAAGAGCTTTAATTTATCTGAGGTTTTAACTGAAATACATTCAACAAAATGTAGAAAATACGTCACAATTTAATGTCGAATAATAAATGTACATTATCGAAATCCACTCCCTTAAATACATACTTCAAATCACAATCTAAACATATGTTTATAACTCTTTAACGTGGAATTTTGACGGGATTTTGTAAAGTCATGTAGTAAATTTTATATTTTATTCATAATCTTGTGCAATTTGGCTCTTTATTGGTAGTATTTTACGTTGTATATTTTTGTTATTATGTAGAAGAGAGGTGGATGGGAAATAATACCACGGAACATGAATTTTGAGATGCCACAAAACTTCCTGGGAAGTTTTAACAAGACCATCTTGTGTGTTCATTGAAATTATTGCAAGAGACTTGTAATATCGATTTTACCTTCTCGTCAATGGTAGTAACAATGTACTAGAATATTGGTTACCAAAACTAAATAAAAATACTCTGTAAAATGTCAAACATAATTAATTAATAAAATTTAATTAATTAGTAGGTGGTAGAGCCAAGCTGAAGCTATTACTGGCTTCAGCATAAATGGGTCGGCTCGACCGGGGTGGTACCACCCTCTCACAGAAAACCGACGTCAAGTAACAGTGCTTGTATTGTTGCGTTTCGTTCGGTTAGTGAGAGCGCCAGAGACCCACCTACCCTCTCTGCCTTCCTTCTTCCCTTCCTCTCTCCCCTCACTCAACACAGGCTGGCAAGGCACTTGTGACGCCCGTGGCGAGGCAAGCGTCTATGGACGGTGGTGATCACTTAAAATCAGGTGACCCATGTGTTCGTTTGCCTCCAATGAAATAAATAAAAAATTGAATGTGTCGTGTAACTTCAGTAATATGCCCCTAATTACGTACTAATTATGTGGGAAACCAAATAAATCTTAGCAAGAAAACGAAAGTCCTACCTTTGGATACATATTCCTAAAACCTTTCTAGAAATAACTCTTTTCAAAATATAGTAAGTAAATATTAATTTACATCATAGCTGGTAAGTACTTAATCTAAATTTGGAATCACGGAGCCATTATATACTTTGTTGTAACAATAAATGGATATTTTCTTATGCAAATATTTCGTCAATTATACTTCGCATTGAATGTCGGCACTAGCCTTGAGGCCGTATGAAATCTCATTCTATTATTTTTAATAATAATTACTTTGATATTAAGTTCCACGAAAAGCAAATAGGAGGGCTGTTTCTACCATCTATTAAACAAATGAAGTTTGTGGAATATTTGTTTTATTTTATACTTATGTATTCTGAAAATTTTACGGGCCATACGTTACTTTACTTATTTGTTAATAAGTAGGTGGATAAGGTATTATTAAAGTAATAATATAAAAAGGATAAAAACATGAACATATACACCCACATTCACTCACACAAACACACACAAACACACACACACGCACACACTCGCACTCACACGCACTTACACGTACACACGCAAACACACACACACGCGTGCACACATGCACGCACGCATGCACTTAAACGCCAGTAAACGTCACATAATTTGTTTATATTATTATTCTTATGTTTCACTATCTTCTCATTGATGAATCCTGTTTTGTTTTGAATTGTTGCATATTATAAGTTATTTTATTTAAAAAAATAGATTTGTAAATCGCTCGTTTATTCCAAAAACATTTGTCGTTGTTTGTTGTCTATATAATATTTATCAAATACTATTTGTACCCACCCACCATTCGGTTTTTGCGATAAACTCAATTATTATAACATTGTTCTTTTATTAAAGCTTTAATACATTATATATATTGTTTATTTTATATGCAAATATTTATTTTAGAGACTTTTGTAAACACTTATTACCGAAAATAGAATTACATTTAATGCCATAAACGTCTTAATTGTGATTACAAAACGGTTTTATTGGATTCAGATCTTCACGGTTCACAGAATTCACAGTTTTATTTTTTAGATTACTTCATCAAATAAAAGTGACCGTTATGATTGAAGTATACAATTTAGTAATTTATTATAGGCAATTTTAGCAGTTTTTAAATTTTACGTTATCTTTCAAGATGTTCAAATTTTGTACATTTTGTAAAATATGAAGATTATAAAAAAATGCACGGCAAAATTTGAACTTCGTTCCCGGTGTATAAAAACTGTAAATCTTAAAAAAATAAACATATTATATGATAGATTAATATTAGATTTAGCTCATTTTGTAATGCAACGACACAATTATTTACATATTGGTCAATAATAATAGAATTGGCCCGACTGAATTTACTTTCAAGCTCATAACCTGTTTCATACACTTCTAATGTCACAAAAATGTACTAAAATCATACTTCTGTACACCTATTATTTAAAAGATTCATTAAAGATTATATTAAACTTGGTAAAGAGTAAAATTATCAAACGATCTCCTTCAAACATAAAGCATTCTTTAAAGATAACGATTTCAGTGTCGTTGTTTACCAAAACTTCGCCGAAACCGAGTCAGAGAGACGTGTAGAGTCAAGTGGGTATTGAGTGTAGTCCGGGAGCTTCTCGAGGATCCCGAAGTGGACGTCGTTACAGCTGCGTAGCGTTTGTCAACTTTATGACACGTCTCTCTATCAAGACAAGCGTCTCACTCGTGAAACTTACTTCCAAGTACCTCTGGATTGAGATATATTTTAGGTTCTTTTTTTATCTTATATAACTTTTTTTTAACTATTGTAACTGAGCTGTTGTACTTTACAACGAAAGTTTGTTACATATACATATGTGTAGTTATTTGGTGTTTAGTCAATTTTATTTATCTTAAGGTTAGTCACACGCTTCAGAGTTATAGTTTGTTCATTAAATTAATATAATATCCAGAAATATTTCATTGTTTTATTACAACTATAAAAAGAAAAAAAAATATTAAAGTAAAATTTATCTAAATATCGTGATGGTTTAGTGGTTTGACTAGTGGAATATAATCTCGATGGCGCCAGGTTCGAACCCCGGAATATACCACCAAAATTTTGGAAAATCGCGTACATTTATTAAATTAAATTAGTAATATCTACTGTCGGTTAACGGTGAAAGAAAGCATCGTGAATAAGCCTCAACCTGAGAAATTAAATTAAAAGGCCGGCAACGCACACGACTACCCTGGTGTTGCTAATGTCTATGGACGGCGGTGATCACTTAATATCAGGTGACCCACCTGTTCGTTTGCACTTTGTAATATAAGAAAAATGTTCTTGTAGAAACTCGTCTGTGGAAAAATATAGAATTGTGGATTTCGCAGAGTTTGAAATTGCTAATACGTCCTGGGCTGGTGTGGTCATTAGTCCCATACCCTTCGATTCGGTAAGAGGCCTATAACCCTGCAGTGGGATTCT
Organism: Antheraea mylitta; assembly: GCA_014332785.1. Taxonomy (NCBI): domain Eukaryota; kingdom Metazoa; phylum Arthropoda; class Insecta; order Lepidoptera; family Saturniidae; genus Antheraea; species Antheraea mylitta. The sequence continues at coordinate 3,213,300 of JACEII010000018.1, read as the reverse complement.
TAAATGCTCACGATGATGATGATATTATTAAATTAAAATACATGAAATAGTATTGATAATTGCAATTGTATTATTAATTTGTAATATAAATGACAAAATACAGTTTAAAAATTATGTATAAACTATCGTAACCTTTTGTTTTTTTTTTTATCCATCATCCCACTAACAACCACAAAAGTGTGTCAAAACGACTTGTAAAGTAGAGTGGATATTAAGTATCATTCGAGAGGTCCCCGAGCAAGAACTTGAGACGGACGTCATTACCGCTTCGTAGCGTTCGATACGGACCGCCATATTGCAAAAACTTATTCAACATATCCATTACGAATATATGCAAGTTTTAAAATAAAACTTTTAATTTTTAATCATTTCTTCATTACACATATGATAGAGATAAACAAAATTATAATACCTTAACTACGGCAGATAATAAGTTACAGTACTCGATTAATAAGCATTAAAAACTTGTGTAATATGCATTGATGCTGCGGGACTGAATTAATTCTATAATCTTTTTATTTCATTATTTTATAGATCAATAATAAAAGAATAGAAATAAACATGTTAATGGAAATAATATGATATAGCCTTAATCATCAAATTACTTCAAGAATGAATAAGATATTTTAAGAATTCGAAATATTATCTTTGCCTCCAAAAACTATTTTGCGTGGGTAATTAATTCTACGAAAATTTAACGATCTAAAATAGCTTGATAATATTAACGTTTTATTAATTTAGAACTAGCCGTTGCCGCGATTCCGTTCACGTGGAGCCTAATATAGACAATAACCTAATATAACAGTGAGCAATAAAACCATCTGAATGAATTAAGTCAATTTACTTGTCTACTTTTCTCTCGTAATTTAGTCGCATCATCATTAAAATTACAATAACTTTTGATATAGTGAACCAACTTTAATGAAAATAAGACTAAATGATACTTAGGGATCATCATCATAATTAAGCCTTTTCATCTGTAACAGATGATTTAGCATTCTGGCAGTACTTTCGTAAATGACTGACAAGGCCGATGCGCGAACGAATCGCGCGGCCGCAAATTCGGCAAGTATGTACCTTTGTACCCCGAGGTGAACGGGGGTAGGAGGCCTGTTCGTGACGTCTCATGGGTTTTTCTTCCAATTGCCGAAACCAGGTCGTGTCATGCTTTGATTGGCCTTCGTGAATTAGGCGACACCATTTAGCATGGTCCATGACAAGCTCCTCCCATTAGCTGCTTGGGATGTTAAATGCAGCCATGTCACGTTTAGTGCAATCCTTAAAACGAAGCATAGGACGGCCAACAGACCTCTTTGCATGTGCAACCTCTCCAAGCAGAATTTGTCTTGGCAACTTACTTAGGGATATACTTTATGATTTTGATGAGGTTTTATCGTGAAATTAATATGGATTTTATTAATTATTCCAACAATATTTTTCAATATAATCTAAAAATTAAAACACGTTAGATTTACATTCTTATAGATATGCTTTATTAATTTAAACACTGTTTTTTAGCTTACTCGAAACGGCCCGGAAATATTGTTAGGGGCCGTGCTCGGCCGTCGGTTATGGGAATTTTAATAATGGCCGAGCCTAACATTGCTACGTGTTTCCTAATAAAGTTCCCGCTCGGAGATTCCGGGCGAAATTTCAAAAAAAGCGTACATAACCAGTTTGCTTCGGCGAAGCAAATAGTTTACAATCTTTTATTTTATTAACCAGGGCTTAATATAACTTTATTAACTTTGGCATATGACGATCTATGATGGGTCAGTGATTGCGAAATCGGGTACTACGTTGGGGACGTGCGTTTGAAATGTACAAAGAATTTGACTGTGAAACTAAATGTCATCATACAAAATTCAACATCGTTCTTCATCATTTACAAAGTATGCTTCAGATAATAACATGGCAGCCATTTTTGGAGTCTTGAGAAATAGAAATATTTAAAAATAAAAAAAGGAATGATTATGATAGTTATCACAAACAAAAAAATTGTTTTTTTTTATATCATATAGGAGGCAAACGAACATGCGGGTCACCTGTTGTTAAGCGATCACCGCCGTCCATAGACACTAGCAACCCAAGAGGAGTCGCAAGTGCGTTGTTAGCCTGTGTTTGGGGAAATAGAGAGAAAGGGGGATGGGTTAGAGGAGAGGAAAAGGAAGAGCAGCGGAGAGAGAAGTGGGGAGAGGAGTGGGGAGAGGAGTGGGGAGGGTAGGGGAGATGGGTCTCCGGCGCTCTCGCTGACCGAACGAAACGCAACAATGCAAGCACTATTAGCTCACGTCGGTTTTCTGTGAGAGGGTGGTGCTACCCAGGACGAGCCGACCCATCCATGCTGAAACCAATAATAGCTTCAGCGTGGGTCTACCACCTACAGAATACTTTCACTGTTAAAATCTTTGCTTGTATTTTCGTAAAATATATCCAAAACATTGCTGTAGTATTGTATTCTCAACATACTCTTACTCTCTCTACTCTACTACTCTCTTACTCTTCATACTTAAATCAATTGTTGTAAAAAATGTAACGAAAGTTCGAAATCAAAAATACTTTATTAAATTTAGACACTAATAATGCGCTTATGAACAATAAAATCACTACCGTTTTGGAAAACAATGCAGTTATCGGAAAGAACCTGCAAGAAACTCTATCGGGTTTATCTTTTTAACATAGTTATTGACATAGTTTTAGTGCACGGAGAGAGGGGTCAATTCCAGACATCACCATCGTTCACGCTTTAATACCTGTTTGACATGTTTTTAAACTGGGTGATTTAAAATTAATATTTATGCATTTCATCATCATCGATGAATGTTTCTTTATGTAGTAGCCTTCTGTCAGTTTCTATAACAACAATAAACTATAGAAAGTCATCATATAGTAAAGGTAAAGTGTTTTTAGACGAGCCCTTTCTGCCTACAAAATTTAAACATAGTAGTGTAGCTAAGCTTACAGGGCATAGCCAAGTTTCATTTTTTATTTAATCTAAGCAGTTTTACTTATTTCTTTTAAGTCTTATTGTATACTGTTTTGAAACAATAATTACATTATCATGAGTACATTTAAACCATATTGTAGGTAGTAGAGCCACGCTAAATCTATAACCGGTTTCAGCACGAATGGGTTTTCTCTCCCTTCAAACACTGGCTGGCAACGCCCTTGCAACTCCCCTGATGTTGCTAATGTCTACGGACGGTGGTGATCACTTAACATCAGGTGACCCACCTATTCGTGTGCCTCTAATAAGATGGTAAAAAATCGATTAAATTGAATTTAAAATATTTATGTATGTTACAGTTGATCAAGTATAATTGAAAATGTAGGACTTTGTTATCAAATTAGTAGTAATAAAAATAATTTTAGAAAATTTGAATGAGGAAGAGTCTCGTTAAAATCATAAATCGAGTAAACAACGTTTGTGAGTTTATAAATCTGTTTGAATAGAGTTCGCTATAAATTCCCAAGTAAATGGTAAGGATTTTATTAAGTTTGGTTTAGATTTTAAGCCGCTTTATCGCTGCATATTTGAAGCGTATCGGTTAAGCTATTTAGCTAAAGTAATATTATATTATTAATAAGAAACAAGCTAAGGTAATAGGCAAAGAATAATTTTGGTTACTATTTACCGCAGTCACGGTATCCAGCTGTGATGTTAGTCGTCGAAGTTCGACGCTAGAGGGCGCCGCATTCGCCTCATCAATTTCTTCTACGTTTTTTTTATTACCCTCACGCCGCGTTGGCGGATGTTTCAGGGCGTTTCGGCCGTTCAGTTACTTATTCGTTTTATTAATAAAAGTTTATGTGGCCCCGCTTGCGGCTTTTGCGGTCTGACACTGTGGTATTTTATTAGAAGGTGTTTTTACGAAGATATATTGCTGACTTCCTTATGAGTGTTATATCGATCTGTCGTAAAGTATTCGTTATAATGTGAAGTATAAATTCGCCGTGTGATAATATAATCGTTTTTTTATATATTATAGATATGCTGGATCTAGTAAAAGAACAACATAATTTAAATACTACAAACAGCAACAAATTGGTCATTACATACTTCAGGCTCACAAGTCCAAAAACAGTTTTTTAGGTAATAGTGTTAGGTTTTATAACAAAGTCCCAAAACACATTACCTATTTGCCGGGTAGTGAGTTCAAGAATCATGTCAAGTGGGTTGTAATATTTAAAGGATATTATAGAGTGGATCGATATGTGTACAATTGTGACATCTGGAAATGACGCCTCTCTCTGTGCATCCACTAAAAGCGACCCACAGAAAAGCGACGTGAAGTATCAGTGCTTGCATTGTTATGTTTCATTCGGTCAGTGAGAGCACTGGAGGGCCACTGTCTTTCTCCCTCTCCCCTCTTCCTAACCCTCTCCCTTCCCCCCATACACAGGCTGGCAACGCACTTGCGATTCCCCCGGTGTTACTAGTGTCTATCGACGGTGGTGGTCACTTGACAGCATGTGGCCTATCTATTCGTTTGTATCCTAAGATATATATTTAAAAAAAACACGCAGATCGACGCATCAGACTAACGCGTAGATATAAGAATGTAATAAAAAATGTTATACATTACTTCGATATTGGGTTGTCTTTATCGAGTTCCAATATTTGCTGAATAAAACATACCGCTGAAAAGACGATTTATTCGTGACTCTAAATTTACAAAAATTGAATAAATCTATTGATACAATTATGGCTTTGGTCAGATGGAATCTTGCAATAAGCTTGAATTGACTTGAATCCAAATAGTGCAATGGGCGTTACTTTGCATTTCTAATTGCTATTTATTGGCCGCATGTTTTCCGTTGCAGCGGCCAATCAAATCCAAGCGGACCTGCAAAGTAACATCCAATCTACCATTTAATAATTTACTTGAGCAAAGTAACACCCTCATCAATCAAAATCCTTGAGTGTAATGAAATATCTAACGCCTAGCTAATACTTGCCTCAACTTACAGCATTCTCATTCTGCAGGAGCAGTTGGTAACTTAGGTTTTTTAACTCGTCTCTGAGTAGAGTTGTGAGAATTATTGACGTTCCCAAATTTATTTGTAACGAATCTTTAAGATTGAGGAGAAACCTAGCGTCCATATTCTACTATTTTTTGGGTAGTATTCCGAAGAATCGTTCAACACAATGCCTGTGATTAATTTCTACCAAAGTTCATTCAACATTTTGAAACTGGTAGAGTTACAGACAGTCTTGTGATGTATGTATGATATAATGAATACCTGCTCCCATGAACGCTCCAGAGTATTATAGCATAGATTTCTTCAAGACTTTGTACGTAGCTTTGTAGCTGACTGATACGTTTGATTGATTAATAGACTTTAAAATGTATGTAATTATTGATCCCAGTGTCATTAGATATGAAAACCACACGAATGTTAGTAATATCAATTAATAAATCCTGAGTTTTAAATATTCTCATTCACACTATAGTTCATATGAAAATTCAAAATAGAACACATTTCTTTCATTGTTTTGTGTCATCACTTCATAGACAGTCATACATTTAGACATAGTGACTCCACTTTATGTGGATGTAAGAACAGTGTAATAATTTAAAAATAACGGTGTTTACTAAGAGACAAAGTACAGCCGCCAGCAGAGCTAGTATCTAATAAATTCTTATGAAGTCGCGCTCACCACAAAGGCTTAAATATTACCGGGTTTTTATGAAGTGTTACACGATGCAATGAAAAGTACCTGGGGAAAGCATCTTCCCTGACTTCTCTGGTATTATTTTTATTATATCCGCTTCCTTCGTACGCTACTAAAGCATTTTTGCAACGACCGACAATATGAAATTTTATTTACGTGTATATTTTTTCCTCCTCAGTGATAGTAATACTTTCCTTTGTTTTTGTTTGTTTATATTTTTTTAAAATGTGACTACTCATTTCATAATATCTAAGGTATGTAATTATTCATGAAACAAAAGGAAAAATTCTGTTGAATTGTAATTTTAAAAATTGTAGACAATTTTGACGAGCGAATATCGTCGATAGGAAAACATAGCAAAGTAAATTTGATTAATTATTTATATACTAGATTCCGCGCGCGACTTCGTTCGCATGGAACAGTTACTTTGGTCTAACGCTAACACGTAGCGGAAGCTCTTAAAAAGATAAAATTCAATTGGAATTCCGATTTGGAAACTTCCTACATTATTACTCCACTCCTGTTGTTCTTAGCGTAATGACATGGATATATGTAATAATAGCCTTTCTCGATAAATGAGCTATATAACACTAAAATAATTTTTCAAATAAGATTAGTATTTCCAGAGATTAGCGCGTTCAGGTAAACTAACAAACAAACCCTTCAGGTTTATAATAGTAGTATAGATCTATTATTTCAGGAAGGTATGGCTAATTATAAACTATTTGAAGATCAATTATATAAATATTTCCTTGTTTTATTACGCTATTATATTCAGAATTTCGTTTCTTAAAAAATAATCTCGTCCTATGTGCGTGCTGCTATGATGTGTCCTAGTTTTCTTGTCATACGAGATTACTTGCTTAATTGACAATGAAAATGAAGTTTGTCGATAGGTTCTAACATAGCGGGTTTTTGGTGGAATTGTATATCACCAGTATTAATGAACCAGCGGCATATGTAGTAGAAAACTCACGGCGCAACATTTATGTGAAATTGCTAGAGGTGTATACACTTTATGTTTTAAATCATTGGCAATAGTTATGCTAATGTCGTCATTATACCTTTATTAATTAATTTAAAAATAGTAGAATTATTACTGTAGAAAAACAACTTGCTATAACTCTCTTCTTTATTCACATACTTCATACTTCAATATATTCAATATTTATTGTGCCACTTCTATAATTAAGACGTATCTATTAACACCTAATATTTGAACGTCCATCCAGTCATTGATATCGCAGTAAGGAATAAAGAAGTACACCATTTTCATTCGCATACATTTTTCGTGTTTGCGTCTTATTTTTTGAGTATAAAGGCTCTTTTTTCCACTAATATAATGAAACATTACGTACATATTACACTTTCACTCTGTCATCTGTATCCCTTCAAATTATAGTTTGTATTATCTATACATATAATAAAAATGATGTGTCTATACGTAATATCACATCAAAAAAATATTATCGATTGTGTATGAAAGTATTCACGCTTTTAATAACAAAAATGCAATTTTTAAAATTTTTGTCGGTCTGTTTGTTCCGGGTAATCTCCGAAACAGTTGGACTGCATTTGACGGAAATTTCACTGGTGGATAGTTCAAATTATAACCGGTAACTTAGGCTACTTTAAATTAGACTAGCTGTTAACCGCGGCTTCGTCTGCAATGCTGTCTCCAAAACGGTTGAATTGATTTTCACGAAACTTTCACCAATAGATAGCGGACATCATAAAAAGTAATTTAGTCTATTTTTATTTAGACTAGCTGTTAACAGTGGCTTTGCCTGCAGTACTAACTCGAAAATGGTTAGACCGATTTTCACAAAACTTTTATTAGCAGATAGCTGACATTATAAAAAGTAATTAAAGGAATTTTAGCTTATACTAGCTATTACCAGTGGATTAGCCTGCAGTACTATCTCCAAAACGGTTAGACAGATCTTCACGAGACTTTGACTTTCAAATGCTAACATTATAAAAAGTAATTTAACAAAATGATTAGACCGATTTTCACGGGACTTTTACTGGTAGACAGGGAACGCTATTCTATTTTAGATTAGCAGTTGCACGCGACTTTGTCTATATGAAATTTAGCAAGATTCCAAATCATTCTTTATTTTTAATTAGAGAAATAATTATCAGCTTATTGTTTACAAATCGACATTATAATTATTAATAACTTTGAAGATAGAATAAATCTTCTTAATAAGATCTTAGACCATAAACGAATTAAGTAAAGAGTTCCATAATAAAATTTCTTGAGGAAAAGACAAGTGTTTATTTTTTGTATAGTCACAAAATCGTAATTAGAAAGACAATGTAAGTTAAATTTAATGTAAATGTAAATCTTTGTGATAATATTTTTAGTTATTGTTTTATTAGTTCCTTACAGTGTGAGCACTAAGTTGTGTGGGCTAAAATTCCAAATATGTTGCTGATGGTAAACCTCATTAGGTACGCTGTTAGTATTTATATATCTAATGTATACATTACATGTTACTGTAAGTGGCGTGCGTATCATCCTTACAATCTTTTTTAAAGAGCATTTCTATAATTGTACATAATCTCACAATTTTATAATTCTTTAATACAATTAAAAAAAAAAACGCGAGAGGAGCTGATGGTTGGTACAGCTAGTATTATATATTATATTATATGCAGCAAGTCGGTCCGTTTATTTCTATTTTTAGAATTTTACAGAATATTATTTTCGTGAGATATTTATGGAAGGTATCGCAATCTCAATAAAATGATATTTAAATTTTATTTTTATAGAATGCACCACAGAATACGGGCTTAGATAAACGCCACATGCCGTCGGTTTAATGTGTAGTCCCTTTAAGCTCAGATTATATTACAATTTTTAATTATATTTTTTAATACACTATGTGACGCTTTACCTCAGTCACACCTCATGGAAAGTGAAGACGAGGTCTAGGATGTGACGCGTTCACCCAGTAATAGCACATTCACTTTTCTTTTGAAGATTACTTCGTCATACACCTCAGGAAAAACAGACGGAGGCAGCGCATTCTTTTTTTTTTATAGAAGTACAACATAGTGACTGCACTAAGCCTGATGTTAGGCATAGTACAATCCAAAAACATCGGCAACCACCTAGAGACAGATTATCCATCGCCGGTCGCCGTTGTCATGCCGGCCATAATGACGAAAGTCGCCCGGTACTGGATATGCACAGGCTGATCCCGAAACGCGACGCGCAGAAGCGAGTCACTATGACGGGCTTTTTCGCCATATGCATGGTGGTTGCGACCCAGTCGGGCTGTAAATCCCTACCACTCCGCTCTCGCCATTGCCTCGTTCGTTGATCAGCAGGGTGCACCACGTGCAGGTGAGGTTGGCTTGGGTGTCTCAGGTCTTAAGATGTTATTCGACACCCCTTACACCCATTCCTTCGCGGTTCTCATAATAAATGACGATGCAAAACACTTCGTCCGGATGAATGGTATGTCAACTACGAACGAATGGAGGCCCACACGGTGTCTGGTAGTTCTGAGATTAAATGGAGACGGTGGAATTAGTTGGTGCAGATCTTGTGCACATTCTCCAAAGTGTAGCCGATAAAAAACTACAAGACAAGCAACCCTACGTCGATGTTCCAGTGACTGCAGTTTGGCTGCTAACAGTGATTCGTTATCGATCAGTCTTCGAGCTCTATGATCGACGGAGTCTAGCAAGGCCAAATGGTGTTTGGCAGACCCGTCCCAAAGGTGGCAGCAATATTCCATAGACAACCTTATCTGCGACTTATACAGATTAAGAAGCTGGTCCGGCGTAAAGTACCACCTCACCCTGAAAGGGACCCCCAGTTTTTATAATTATTTTTTATAAATATCTCTTTTATACGTTTTTACAGATATCTATTTATATCAAGTAAATTTTATATATGTAACTATATATAAAATGTATACACGAATGAAACTGAATAACTCACATGACGTGGAGTCAAGTATTTGAAGTGGTTTGCACATATCTGAGAGAATTGAAGCCACGTGAATTGACTGCTAATCCGCATTGCAGTCGCATTGTATAGATTAAGTCCTTGAAATTGACAAGTATTTTCGATATACGCGCGCTTAAAATCCATTATGAGATGATTTCTAGTTTACTGGGACCTGTACGTTATGAAAAGTGCTTGAACTATAAATAGATTTAGTTGCACTAAGTCTCAAGGTGGGCTGGCTCTCAAGATTATTGAGAGATGAATACTAGGAACTACTATGAACCATAAACTTCTTAATTTTAGGTTTATAAGCGACGGTGATTTAGTAATATATTGTCACTGCAACAATCGATTTGGTTCAAATCCTGCTATGAGTCGTCGCTTTCGGTAATAGAGTGTAGTTTTGTAGATGGTAGAGCCACGTTGAAGCTATTACTGACTTCACTATGAACGGGCCGGCTCCTCCGGGGTAGTACCAGACTCTTCGAGCAAACTGACGTAAAGTTACAGTGCTTGCATTGGTGCCTATCATTCGGTCAGTGAGAGCGCCGGAGGCTCACCTCTCCTCTTCCCATCCTCCTCCCTCTCCGCCCCAGGCTGGCAATGCATTTGTGACTCCCCTGGTGTTGCAAGTGTCTATGGACGGTGGTGATCACTTAACATCACGTGACCCACCTGTTCGTTTGCCTCCTATGAATAAATAAAAAGAAAACGTCGGAATAAATCCATAGCCTGGTGGTAGGGCTTTTTCAAAGCCTGCTTGCTGCTACCAGCCTGAAGTTAAAAATCTGTAGCCAGACCTAATGGATGTATTCCATCAGCTTTACTTGCAAGCTGGTAATTATTTAGGTTAAGCACGTTTTCAATACCACGTGAGAAAAAAATGGAATGTGTCGTAAAACACACGTTAGAAGCGAAACTTACGTATTAAATTACAATAGTGAAGATACAACGAAAAGCCAAAGTTACGCGATGTTCCCAAGCGTTCACCCATCCAAGTTTTAACCGCGTCCGACGACGCTTAACTTCGTTGACTGGACGAGGCCTGACATTTTCAACACTAGCCGACAGAGTGTTAACTCTCACCACTTTTTGTTACAAAAAGGTCGCGGATCAGAATTTTAAATATTATAAGAAGTCTCACTTTAAAAACACCATAGTGATGAATTTTCCAAAGGTTATTTAAATTAATCGAAAGTCTAAACACTCTATTAATATATTGATAGACGATGCATAAAAAATCAATTTAGACGTCTGTTCAATGATGCTTAAAGAAATAGAGAATTACGATGATTAGTAATTTTATTAAAAAATATTCCGTTGTATTAAGTATTCAAATCGCTTTATATGTAAATAATGAAGACTTATCTACGACATTCATTGGATGAATGCAGGGTAAGTGGGGAAAATTTCTCGTACGATTTATTTCGATGTAATTGATCTACCCATTCTCGACTTAAGGGCGGGACCTGACATATGAATTGACTGTGATACGAGAACTCTAGATTGAATATTCACGTGACAAAGGTCTCGAATAACTCACGTATAATATGCTTATTAATTTAAATGATTAAATCCTCTTTCAAGTTATTTTTTATGTTTACAAGATTTTAGCTTTACTTTAACAAGTTAGAATATATTTAAGGTTTATTAAGTTTTATATTGAATTTTTGGCGGGAACTTAGAATGTCATGTAGTGCATTTTATATTTTATTCATAATTTTGTGTTTTTTTTAAGCTTTATTTTTGGCAATCAATCTTTCCGATTATTACTGTCATTGTCACATAGTCAATAATATCATAAGCGTCATGCAATCATTTCAATATTAAAAGCATCGTGTGAATCAATATTCTAACAAGATGGTGGAACCCTTGCTAGAACCTTACAGGGAATTTTTGTGTCATCTCAGAATTTCATGCTCCGTGGTATTATTTTCCATTCACATCACTTATGCACAATAAACTAACTAGATTACGTAAAACGCCACCAAATTTACACAATATAGAGTCAAATAACACAAGGTTATGAATAAAATATAAAATCCACTACATGACAGACTAAAATTCCGCCAAAAACTCAAATCTTGTGTTATTTGGCTCTATTATATTAGTGGTATTTTACGTAATATACTTCGCCTATTGTACACATGTGAAGTGGTTCGAAAATAATACCACGGAGCATGGATTCTAAATTGCTACAAAAATTCCCAGGAAAGTTCTAACAAGAGGGCAACCCTTTTGTTGGAACATTGAAACAATCGCGAGAAACTTGAAATATCTCTACTTATTCGACAAAAGCAGTAATATTCTACTAGAATATTGGTTGTCACAAAAAGAATAAAATAAATTTTATACCGTGCAATTTTCTTTGTTTTGGCTTATTTCCGAAACGTTAAAAGAGATTTTAACGTAATTTATTGTGGCAGATATATTTATGTGATACTAGAATTTGTCCGAGCCTTCACTCTAGTTAACGTAGTTCAGGCCTATCCCTTGGGAATAGCATTTTTTTTTCTAGGTAAATAGATACTCTATGTCGTTTTCTGTAGTCCTAAGAATTTGTATACAGAATGTTATGAAGGTTGGTTGAGTATATATGTCGTAATATAAACAAATTTTGAAAAAAGTCGTGGTCGTCGAACAGTTTGACCAGTGAAATATCAATCTGATGTCCACAGATTCGAACCCCAAGATATACCACCGAATTGTTGGATTCAGCGTACTTTTATTAATTTAAATTGGTAACTATCGGCTGACGGTGAAGAAAAGCATTTTGAGGGAACCTGAACCTGAGAAATACTTTTGTAGTACCGCCGTATGTGGGAAAATATAAAACTTTTTTTTTTATTTTTTTTTTTATTGTAGCACGGCAAAGTGACTGTACTATGCCTGATGGTAAGCATAGTACAATACAAAAATAATAGCGACCACCGATTGACACACTGTCCATCGCCGATCGCCACTATCATGCTGGCCTATAAAAAGCTGGATAACCACAGGCTGATCCCGAAACGCGACCCGTAGAAGCGAATCACTATTACGGGCTTTTTCGCCATATACATCGTGGTTGCGACCCAGTCGGGCTGTAAAACCCTACCACCCCGCTTGCGCCATTGCCTCGTTCGTTATTCAGTAGGGTGCACCACGTGCAGGTGAGGTTGTCTTGGGTGTCTCAAGTCTTATGATGTTATTCGACACCCCTTACACCCCCAAACTGCTGATATCTCAAAGTTTGAACTCGCCACTACGTCGTAGGCCGTCGTGGTGTTTATGCACATACCTCCCTTCGGGAAGAGGTATGTAACCCTGAAGTTTATCTTTTACGGGCTGATGGTAATGACTTTTATATTTATAATATTAGTTGTGATAATAAGAATATTTATGAAATCAACATGATACACATCTTAAGGATTACTTGAGAATCATTTTGTAATCGGTAGAGCTACGCTGATGCTATAACTGGTTTCAGCTTGAATGGGTCGACTCATCCGGGGTAGTATCACCCTCTCAGAGAAAACCGACGTGAAGTGCTTGCATTGTTGCGTTTCATTAAGTCAGTGAGAGCGCCGGAGGCCCGCCTCTTCTCTTCCCTTCCTCCTCCTCTCTCCCAACACAGGCTGGCAACGCACTTGTAACTTCCCTGGTATTGGAAGGGTCTATCGACGGATGTGATCACTCAACGTCAGGTGACCTATCTCTTCGTTTGCCTCCGATTGTTTTTTTACTTATTGTTTACCTTGACTTCTTTATACTCATGGCATTAATAAAGGTGTCCAACCATATTATGCAAGTGCGTTTTGCTCTAGGCCGGACAATAAACTAGAAACTGCAGAAGTACCTTTGCGTATTTCTGACTATTTTAAATGCATACAAATGAGTACAACTGATGGCGTCGTTTAGATATAATTATCGAGCAACGGCTAAAATCTAGAATGCATCTGAGAAAATAGCCGCAACTGAATATTCAGCAGGTTAAACACAGGGCCGGATCGCATGGCTTGTTTTCATTTGCATTATTGAACTGACCCCGTTTGAATCGGACATTGTACGCAATAACGATATGTTTATTAGGAATTTAAAATGATTTTAAAAACCGTCTCCAAATTATAAAATAAAATAAATCAAATAGGTTGACAAACACAGGAAAAAAGGTGATGAATTGTTTTATCTATACGTGAGTTTTATGTATTTTATTTATTAGTTATTGACGACCTTTAATATTTTTTTTAAATTTATTTTTGGCAATCAATCATTCAGACTATTACTGCCATTGTCGCCTAGTCAATAATATTACAAGCGTCGTGTAAATCAATATTTTAACAACATGGTGGATCTCTTGTTAGAACCTTTCAGGGAGTTTTTGTGGTATCTCAGAATTTCATGATCTGTGGTATTATTTTCCATTCACTTCACTGATGCACAATAACCAACTATGTTACGTAAAACACCACCAAATTTACAAAATATAGAGTCAAATAACACAAGATTATGAATAAAATATAAAATCCACTACATGACAGACTGAAATCCCGCCAAAAACTCCATCTTTAATGTTATCACTGAAATAATTGAAGACCACTAAGATTTTACTTTCTTATGTTTGTTTTGTATCGATATTGACAAGTAGTAGTTTTAGTTAATAAGTAGAGAACTTCGATTATAAATACCTTTTCTTCGTACTTCACAATTTTTGTGTATATAACTCTAAAATATTTTATATTATGGTTGAATTTCGATAGCTGGACGACTATTAGTAATATTACAAAATTTAAGAAAATATTTGTTTAAATCAACTAATCTCTGTACCTACTTCTTAAATTTGTTAAATAATGTTTGCATGCCATAAACCATTTATTAATGAAGAATATGTTGCCTATCTAATGTCAGGTAACAATAGTTATATGAATAGAGCGATCACCATTAAAATTGTGGGCCTAGTAGTACGCTAAATGAGAACAACGTAATACCAAAGTGCGTGCGAGGCGGAGCGGGGTATCGGGAGCCGAGGGCGGGTTAACCACCTAACGCGAACCGAGCATTCACGGAAAGGACCGAATTGTGTATACATATGTTAGTGAGACAATATGCGGCGCGATTCAGTCACATGCATGGCTCCTATGCAATAATTGATTTTTATATGGATTTCGTTCAAACTTATAAATATTTACATTGACAGTAATTCAACATTTTAGAAATTGAGATATATAGCCACTGTATTTATATTATTTTAAGAGGTACACTTTTCAAATTGCGACGTAGTAATTTTGAAATAATAATAACAGAGTTCTTGTGCGATTATAATATACACATGAAAAGCCCAATACGCTAACACATTTAGTTGTGTTTTGGTTCTGATTATTTTATATTTACTCAGCTACAGATTTTTATACCCGAAATAGCGACCGTAATTGTCGTCTTTTCTAGGACATTTGTTATAATAGTTTTTCGACTTAAAGAGTAGTTAAATGCTTTTTTCATATATAAAGAACATGAGAATTAGTGGGTTACCTTTTCCTGCCGTGTGTTTTCATCCGAAATTCACACGAGAAATATCCTCTCTTTAGAGGTTTGTACTATTATATAGGTATGATAAAACTTAGAAACTGGAAATCTTCACTATCCCAGGTAGACGTACACAGTGAATATTAAAAAAAAAATTATACATAGATACATTGTTAGAAAAAAATGCTTCATGTAGTGTCACTATACTGTGATGTATACATTTTTAAATATGCGACGTCTCGACTTATAAATTTGAGAAAATTATAAAAAACGGTTATGATAATTGCAACATTTTGTAGTTAAATTATTATGCCCTAATAATCAAAATAAATTTAATGTATGTACCTACAGTACTAAAATTACCACCCAAAAAAAGAAAATACAAGCAATTATTTCGTTTAAAGCACGTATTTCGCATGAAATAATAAAACAGTTCCATGGGCACCGAATAGTGTGAATATAAAAATATAAAAAAAGTATTGAAGAATGTAAAGCCTATGAAATAATCAGCTTGACGGACGTTTTTATTCCAATAAATCACGACTACATTTAGAACTAAGTACGTGAATATGAAAGCCATAAATCTAGGTCAGAAAAAATCGATCGCGATTTAAAATGTTAATAATGTACAACAGCCGTCTACACACGACACGAACCTGTGTTTAATATTCTTGAACTAACTAGTTTTCAATTTTAAATCTGGCTTGAAAAATATTTCTTTATGTAAAACTGAATGACAAAAATTCGACTTTCGATTATTTTAAACGCCATCTATCGCTTATTCCCCATACTACATACTTAGTTGTAAATGTTTGATATTTTTATCTTGTAAAAAAATTTGCTTTCAATACTGTCTGTATTCTAATTCTTCTACTACGGAATTTTCGAATTTGTTTATGTTGTTCTGTAAAGGCTTTACTCCAACGAATTTATTAATTTAAAATTGTATTATTGTCTACTTTAATTTAAGTGTCTTTAATAACGATCAATTTCGATGCTTCTTCAAGTATCTTGATATATATTTTTTTAGGGAATTACATAATATTTTATGAAAGCATTTAGTTCTTGAAGTGAAAACTTCATTAGCCGAGTTGAGCGATTCAAAGACAATGTATTTTTGGTATACGAAAAGCTTATGAGTTGACGTCACTGATGATCTTGACATACTTATAACAAAATACGCCTGTACATTGTATATATTCGACTGTATCATATGCGCGTTTGAAGTTTTTGAAGGGTGAAGTCTTTTGATTTCGCGTCACTTACTGTCACTGTTGAGATCGACATGCTCGTCATGAATTTTGCTTGAATGAGACTAAGGTGATATTTTATATTGAGTTTGTGCAGTCCATTATGCTATGTTTTCGATTAATTAATTAACTGTATATAATTAATTATCGCTCCGAGTGCTAATAGATGTGAAAACTAAATTAATATTAATAATTTCGATTTACAAATTATGAAATTTTAATTATCTATACTAATATTATAAAGAGGTCAAATTTGTGAGTTTGTGACGTTGTAGGGGGTAATTGGAACTACTGGTCCAATTTGAAAAAAAACTTTCAATGTCATATAACTCGTGTATCGAGTATTGTAGGCTATATATCATTATGATAAGATCGATAGGAGCGGAGCACCAATGAAGAATATTTCAAAATCGGGGTTTTCTTCCCCTTGAGAGCTTCCACTGCATGTTAGCGTTAGTCCAAAGTAAGTATTCCACGCGAATAAAGCCCTAGTCCGTTAGTGGTATCCGCCGAAAAATATGAAACTGTACCCAACGCTGCGCGCTACAAGACGTCCGCAATATATTTTGACCAACCCTCCCTATAATATAACGGCAGCGAACGATCAGTACCATCCTGTCTCTCCAAATAGAGCGTATTCACGTCCACGCCCGCGTAACCTCAGATCACGCCGCCATGGTCTGGGGTTCAATTTTGCTCCCGCACACCAGATTAGGCCCTCCTCGGCAGCGGCTAAGGCTTAGGTCCGTTCCCTCAGCGTGGAGCCCTCGAGTGCGCTGCTCGCGCGATACAGTGACACAAAATCTTACATCACTGCAACAACATTACACATATCACCCGCACACACGTGCACGCATACACACTTACTCTTGAAAGTGGAAGGGTTTTGTTTCTTTACCTTATCGAACTGAAATAGTTTAGAAAATTATCTGATACGAAATACATACAAGAGTTGTTGAGGTATGTGTGCTTGGTACACATATAGGTTCCAACAACTCATATATGTATGAAAGTTAGCTTGGGTTAGCTTAGATAGGTCACGAATTGCACGTACCAGGCAACAGCCCAAGCCGAGGTGTGCCGTGCACCCTTGAGTTAGTTGTCAATAAAGTCGGCTGAGTGCCCTAAGTGCTCAGTAGTCCGGTGAAGTTGTTAAGACCTTGCTAGGTCAATAGCGTGGTCAGTTCGAGAAAAATAGCAAACAAAGTCGCGGGCAGCGGCTAGGTAAGAATATAATCGATTTCAAAATTTAAAAAAGTACCTACACATTCGATAATTTTGAGTTTTCACTTCTGATGGTATGGCTCGACTTTGTTTTAGTCTAATGAAATGGTATCTTGTAATTAATGCATATAAAACCACTTGTGATTGTTATTCAATTATGTATTTGTTAGAAAATCAAAGCAATTTAATGTCGTCAGCGGCACACTGCGGTTGACACCTTCATTTGTCTCGAGACGGGCGTACGGTGTGGAGTTATCTCACCAAATGAAATGTAGAGTCTAGAGAGACGGGTTGAGGGTTGATGCCGTTTGAAGTTCACCTCGTTTGTAATTAACTCGAAACGTAGCGCAACATATCTAGTAAAATGGAAGGTATTTTGTGTAATAACTTTGTATTCTTATCATTTACTCTTTTGTTTTAGTTAATACTGTTGAGTGAAAGTAATGAATTAAAAACAAAGCACTTGTATCTAATTGTCTGTTGTAATTAATTTGGTATTAAGAATTAAATTTTTCATCATCAAAACTTTTGTATTAATTAGAATGAGTGGAAGATTATGTCTGTTTAAGATATAGTGAATCCAGAAAAGTACAGCTAAGGAAAATGTATCCAATGCTGTATTCTATTTTAATAGCTTATATTTGTCAAGTTGTCTGATGTGTTGAAATAAGACATATATATGAACTTGAAGTATTCAGCTTTGGTATAACATTCTTTTCAGTACTCGTGGTATATGTAATAGAGATAATGAATGCTCACACAGCAAGGAATCTACAAATTGCTAGTTACACAAAGTGTAATGGAGAGAGTAGTGTTAGCGGTTTATCTCCAGTGCAGGATTTAAAATATGGGAATACAAAAATTGACTAGCATTTTCTCAGTAGTGTCTCTAAGAAATGAAAGTCGTCTGCTAACTCATTCTGCGAAAATGATGATAAATGGGGAAAAGTATTAATAATGCAACTTGGGGAGGAACCGATGAATTGTGATAATGATTTAACTAAGATGGCGAAAGAGGTCTTACATGACGACAGATTTAGACAGAATTGCACTACGAATAATATCAGAATCCTGTACCTAATGCTGGGTGAATACATAAGCATACTAAAGAAAAAGTAGCTAATGAAACGGAGTATCCTGTTAATTATTCATTTGAATAAAATGATTGCGAAATTGAAATAAAGATATATTTGGCACAAGCCACGTATAATAACATCACGTTATAAAGCAGAACATAAATCCTTATACAAATTTGGCTTTAACATATATAAATTTGAAAGGCGTATTTGATAATTTGGAGGTTGTTATGCTTTTTAACTGTCAGTTCGATGTGATTAATTACGAAGTTGTCAAATGAGTACATGATAACTTTGTACAGATATAAATTTGACATTTATGTAAAGCTGAAACGTAATTTGGAATCAACTGAAGTAGGTGGGTACTTACGTAAAATGTAATATCAACGTTATTATTTTAGTCGGCTTATGAAAATATGAATTTAAATGAAGCTACTCTAATTTAGATTTGTATTTTGTTACATAGAATAGTTAAATCGATAGTGAAATTAGTTGTTTAGTTGTTCACTTGCTTTAGGTATTAATTCGCTTTAGGGATCTACCCAATAATCAGTTATAAGACACTAAGCTTATTATTATACAATATGATCTTCCGTTACATCATTATTTTCATACTTTTTTGATTGCTATTCCATTTATTAATATAAATAAGTTATATGAATAGCATCCAATATTCGGGCATATTTTTTCATATAAAAAGAAGAGATTAAATGTAATGCTTCAGCTTTTTTTTAAACCAAAACCTCAACTGAAGATAAGTTACCGTGTGATTAAAGATCATAACATGCTTAGAAATTAGACTGAATCATGTGAAAATGTGTTTTTTCCTCAAATAAATCCATTACATACCTTACATAAAGAAATTACAAATTAAAATATGAAATTTTGATAAACGAAGCTCATATATATTTACTAGGTATATCATATATAATATTTATTAGCGATAAATAACAGTAAAATATATTAATTTTGTTAACATTAATTTGATATAAATAAGAATTTAATGGAATTAGAATTAAATTGAATTGAAATGGAATGGAATTAAATTTAATGGAACAAAACGTTTAGTACTGCTATTCATAAAAACCTTTTCTGTATGCTGACTTAGAATTCCAACGCTCTATGTATAAAAAAAATTGCTTCGTACAATCTTGATGATCTAAACTATATCCAGAAGGCATATGCGATTATTCTCAGAATTTATCTATTTTCTACGACAATTTAATGAAATAATAACAGAGAATATTAAATAATTTATTATTTGCTTTAGTAAACTACAGGCTGTGAATTGCGTTTTAATTATTAAAGAGTACTAAGTAAGCTTGACTAGACTTAAATCAGTTTGGTAAATAAATCAACATTTGCGTAAAAAGTCAACCTCCGACGCACGTGGCGTATTATCTTGCTGATATAGACGTTTAAGGCTTCGACTATTCTGGAATATATTCGGTTCTTCCCATGCGATGAATGTACCCTCAGCTCCGATAATCCCACGTTGCATCACACGGCTCACACGTGTTATAACTTCGCTCTCAGTTAGCGTAATGTTTGCATAGTAATTACTCTTTTCCCTATGGTCTTAGCGTCACGGCAGAACATACCTAAGTAGGGCTAGCATAGCATGTTTTCTTTTTCCACTCTCCCTATCAGATGTCATCTCAATATTCACACCTTTTACACACATATCATTTTTCACACAATTCATACATACCTTTTTGGTCTTCCTCTACTCTTATATCTGTCCACCATCATACTATGGACATGCCTAAACAAACCTTTATAAATAAGAAACAATTGTCAAATATAACCAAGCACGTCAC
Source organism: Antheraea mylitta (assembly GCA_014332785.1). NCBI lineage: Eukaryota > Metazoa > Arthropoda > Insecta > Lepidoptera > Saturniidae > Antheraea > Antheraea mylitta. The sequence continues at coordinate 3,192,784 of JACEII010000018.1, read as the reverse complement.
TTGAAAATAGCCTCACTTATTTGACTTATTATCATTTTTTATTGTCAGTAATCTGTTGTAATTGTCAGAACAACGATGGCATGAATTTCAATTTCTGTAAAATCTTACGGAAAGGAATTGACAAACGCCCATTGAAAAAGAGAGTTAGTATGTTCATGGTTACATGGTCACTACATGGCCAGTCTGAAAAAACATGACTTGCTTTGATTTCCTTCGTACACCAATGCTAAGCTGGGAGTAGGCTAGTAGGCTATAAAATGCTAAAATATTTTTTGTTTGTTTGTAAATTATAGATATTAGTGAGTTAAAACTTTTTGAAAATATTTTAAGGGCGTAAAGGGTGTCGAATAACATCATAAGACTTGAGACACCCAAGCCAAACTCACCTGCACGTGGTGCACCCTGCTGAATAACGGACGAGGCAATGGCGAAAGCGGGGTGGTAGGGTTTTACAGCCTGACTGGGGCGCAACCACCATGTATATGGCGAAAAAGCTCGTCATTGTGACTCGCTTCTGCGCGTCGCGTCTCGGGATCAGCCTGTGCATATCCAGTAACGGGTGACTTTCGTCATTATGGCTGGCATGACAGCGGCGACCAGCGATAGATAATCTGTCTCTCGGCGGTTGCCGATGTTTTTGGATTGTGCTATGCTTAACATCAGGCATAGTGCAGTCACTATGTCGTACTTCAATAAAAAAAAGAAAAAAGGCAATTTTCTAAGCTTTTTAATATCAACAAAATATAAAATATATTATTTATTTCGAAAGTGTTTTGAAAGAATTCGAGAATATTCCGAAGGGGATAGCGAAAATGTATAAGTTATTTGTATTAAAAACCTATTGTATCAAATTATTTGTAGGGTAATTATTGAAAGTCAAATAATACAAATAAAAATAGGTAATTGTATAACAAAATCTAGCAAAGTTTTGTATCATCAGTCTACAAAACAAATGCAATGCGCAAAAGTTTGTGGTTAATTATAAGTAAATTAAAAAGTCATTATGAAACGGTGAATGTAGGTAAGTGATAACTATACTAATATCATACTTTCCAGCATAAATATTACCAAATAGATAAATAATGAGTTTTCCTATAACAGGTCTGTTTGATTTATGAATAACACAGACTCGACCAACAAAGAGTTCATCATTGAATAAATTATTCATAGGAACGCTCCACACGAATATTAAATTATCAAAACTAAATATCTTTTATAGAACGCCTAATGTATATTCTATTATTTACATCTATTTGAAATTCATTGTAAGGGTTGATTATTTATGGAGTGATAATTCCAACATTTATTTCGTAAAGTAAAAACTTATGGGTTCGCGTCATCGATGACTTTGACATGCTTGTGATGTATTGCACTTGTGCCAGACATTGTATATAATTGACTGTATTACATACGTGTTTAAATTTTTGCACGGGTAAATCTCATGGTTTCACGTCAACGACATTCTCGTTACGTACTTTGCGCTTCCAGCTGAATAGCGACATAATGTATAGCGGCCATTGTGCGTGTAATAATTATATTTTGTAGATAACTTGAGTAGGCTATCATATGTTTTTTTTATGCCAAAAGGCAATAAACAGGCTGACAGCCCTCCTGGTGGTAAATGGTTACCGTCACCTATGAACAACTGCAATACCAAGGGCATCACTGTTGTGTTGCCGAACTTGAAGAGCGCGTTTCAGTCCCTTCTTGAAGAGCCCCATATCATAGCCCTGAGGAAAAACCATGCCGGGCAACCCATTCCACAACGCTAGCGTACGCATAAGGAAGATAGTCGTGATGTTGCTAGCTTTTATCGTCAACAATACGAATAGCTCGCCTTTGCACGGAATCAAAAGGAGAAAGCTGGTAGGCTGGAGCACCAGCCCAGATATGTGAGAAGTACTCCCTATGAGGACGTACCTGCGCTTTGTAGAGCACAAGTCGTTGTCTTGGTGTGAAGTACTGCTTGGACCGGTTGAGAATACCAAGTTTTTTAGATGCCAACTTGGCCTTACTTTCTAAATTACTCCGGAATTGTACATCGCTAGATATGTTGACGCCAAGGATCCCGATAGAATTAAACTGTATTCAAATGTATATTACCGTTGCTTGGAGTGCCAATTAGTACAAAAACCAGAGTAATGTTAATAATCTCAATTTACAAATTATGAAATTGAAATAATTCAGAATATAATTGATGTTTTGAATTTTCGCTTTTGTCAGTAGTCTTCAAGAATACATTGACTTTTTGTTTGATAACACACTTTTAGTTCGTGTCTTTAGTTACATAAATTACAAAATTTGTATGGTTTGTTGTAAAACATCTACAGACACACTTTGGTAGTTAAATTGACCCGTATATCGTCACGACAAATGACATGACGCACCCTTGTGTCACCTTATGCCAGTTTAACCAAATGCATGTCGTGCAAACGTCCCTTTGTCTCTTCGCATCAACATTCTTATAGTAATTAATAGGAAACTAGCAATAATAGAATCTTCCCCATGAAAAACCATTCAGAGTTGCCAACTGTCATGATAAATGGAAAAACGGTGATCAAGTTCAGCGATTCCAGACATATCAACGTTAATTAGTATATAAATAATTATGTTTACCTATCAAAAAAGTGTTATTTTTCTTTTTTCACTCTTTCTTTGAAGATACGAGTACTCACACGTTTTGTTACTTTAAAGTTATATTGAAATCATAATCTGGCGCCCAAATATTTTCAACCTGCCTTTTAATTTAGAGTTTTTGTTATTACGAGCTTACCAGAAAGTCATATCTTTTTAACCTACTTTAAAAAAAGGATAAGGTTCTCAATTCGTCTGTATGTTTTTTTATTTTTTTTTTTTTCGAAATGTCTACGCTATTGACCCAGCAAGGTCTTAACAGCTTCACCGGACTACATATTTTCTTATGTTTGTCACTTCATAACTTTGAACTAGGTGAACCGATTTTGATAATTATTTTTTTATTTGAAAGCTAGTGCTTCCCGTGTGGTCGCAATTGGTCCAGTTTGGCATCCAGTGCAAAACCGTATAAGTGTTAAATTTGCATTAAGTATGATACGACAAATAGACGAATATCTCAATATCACGCCAACCGATTTCGATGATTGGAATTTTTTATTGGAAAGGATATACTTCAAGGGTAGTTTGATGAGAGTTTGGTTAGGTTCTGACTATGGGATCCGTGACAAAGTAACATAAATTTCAAGAAACAAGCCTACTCCTTTCTTAAGGGCCGGTAACGCATCTGTTATTCCTCTCGTGTCACAGGTGTCCATGGGCGGCGGTGATCACTTACCATCAGGTGACCCGCATATTATAGTAAGATATATTTATGTACACTAAAAGAGGAATATAAAGTAAATTTCCAAAAAAAAAAATTAACCGACTTCAATATTGATCAAAAAACCATAAGGCACTATATATATTGGAATATATATTGGTAGTCGGTACCTTTGTAGCTATGTAGACGATATGATTTTCGGTTGGCACCGACTTCCAATACATCTCTAGGTAGCACACATACTCATATGTTTTATTTAATTTGGTTAATTTGACAAACTATTTATTTTCCGCTTTTTAGTGCCTTATGGTTTTTGATTAATATTCGGTTAATTCTTTTTTTTTTTGAAAATTTACTTTATATATATTGAAATAGAGGAATTAACTGAAGAGTTATGTTACTTGGTTTTACATTTTCATATCACCCCATAAAAATACTATAGGAAACGATTATGTTTAGACAGTTTATAATAAATTTTCTGCCATAGAAAATTTTAAGTCGATCTCTTAATATTAACAATTCATTACAATTTGTTAGAGACAACGTGGAAACAGACTAAGACTCCATCGCAACACCAAAATTAAAGGAATATGTTTACGCAAGTAACTTTTACGCTTCCTAAGGAAGTAAATAGTATTACAGAGCACATGTTATCTTTTTATTTGATGCACCAACAATATTTACATAACATTTTGGGGTGTAAGGGGTGTCGAATAACATCATAAGACTTGAGACACCCAAGCCAACCTCACCTGCACGTGGTGCACCCTGCTGAATAACGAACGAGGCAATGGCGATAGCGGGGTGGTAGGGTTTTACGGCCCGACTGGGTCGCCCCTATGTGTCGCGTTTCGGGATCAGCCTGTGCATATTCAGCTTATTACAGGCCAGCATGATAGTGGCGACCGGCGATGGACAGTGTGTCAATCGGTGGTCGCTATTATTTTTGGATTGTACTGTGCTTACCATCAGGCATAGTGCAGTCACTTTGCCGTGCTACAATAAAAAAAAATAGTTCATAAAATGCATTTTTTTTAAATACACTATAAGTGCAATCTTAATTATAGGTGTTTACGGCATATTATATACTACAGTAAATAATATATAATCTATACTAATATATAAAGCTGAAGAGTTTGTTTGTTTGTTTGTTTGGTTGAACGCGATAATCTCAAGAACTAGAGATCCGATTTAAAAGTTTCTTTTAGTGTTAGATAGCTCATTTATCGAGGATGGCTCTAGGCTACATATCATCACGTTAAAGCCAAAAGGAGCTGAGCACTAATGAAGAATGTCTCAAAATCGGGCTATTTTGGAAGCTTCCGCTGCGTGTTAATGTCAGTATTATATGCGTTGCCATGGTAACGCGATAACATTCTATCAAAAATATTTTCATGGTTTATTTTGTATTCCTATTAAAAAAGTTTTTTCTACGTTAGTTTTGTTTTCGATTTTTAATTATACGTGTTACGTTTATATCGGAAACATTTCTTAAGTTTATTTTGTGTTGTTATTCAGAAAGTTTAGTAGTAATAATATTCGTCCAATAAGACAGTCGAAGGAATTAATCCATACAGCCAATTCTGAAGTTGTCAATATAGTTAGTTTTCTTCTATGTCCAAGTTAATGTAAAGGTATAAGCGCCGAATCCTCTACATAATATAACGTAATTTTTTATCTTCTTAATCTTCAAGACCATAGAATTAATGCTTCGTGGTTTTATTTTTCATTCATTTCACTTATGCAAAATAAACGAACGATATTATATAATACGCAACCAATTTCTACACGATATAGAATCATGTAACACAATATTATGGAAAAAATATAAAATCCACTACATGACAGACTGAAATCCCGCCAAACACTCTTAAAAAACTCTATTCTACATTAGTTTTGTTGCCAATTTTTTATTTGTGATATATTACGTATTATAAAAGTAAAGTGAGTGTAATTTATATTAAAATAAATTATTTTTGGTGAATACAATCTGTGATGCTACAAACATCAACATTTTTTTTAACTCTGTCGATATGTCTATTTTTTTTATTTGTTCCGGGTAATCTCCGAAACGACTGGACCTATGTGAATGTTTTTTTTTTTCGTAGAAATGACTACGCTTAACAGTTTCACCGGACTACAAGTAATATTTGAACGGGAATTTTACAGGCAAATAAGTAACTAATTAGCTGTTTTATTTAATATTGTTCGATAATGTGTAGCTTCATATTTTCATTATTTTCTTATATAGTGTGAGCACTGAGGGTGATAAATAGTTTAAAATTCCAGTTATGTGGATGATCATAATTCCATCTCATTCGATACGCTATTAGTATTCACATACATAATGTACACGTTACCTGTTACAGTAGATGATGTGCGTGTGATACAAATATTTTTGAAATAGTATTATTGTAATTTACACTGGATGTGTAATCACAATTTTAAATTTATCTAATATATTAAAAAAACGCGTGCGAAGCCGCGGGTAACAACTAGTAAAATATAAAGCTGAAGAATTTGTTTGTTTGTATGGTTGAACGCGCTAATCTCAAGAACTACCTGTTACTTGTTACAATATGAAGTGCGTGTCATACTTACAAATATTTTGAGAGAGTATTTCTGTAATTTACACGTCTAATCATAATTTTACATTTATTTAATATATTTGAAAAAACGCGTGTGAAATCGCGGGTAACAGCTAGTTAAATTATAAAGCTAAAACAATAACAAATAAACTAACTTCATATAGAAAAAGGAAAGAACCTTTTTATTTTAAATACGAATTTTTAGTTTGATTTATTTTATAATTGAATCATGTTTATATTATAATTTTATACAAAGAAACTTATTTGTACTTCATTGTCATATAATAAATATGTTGAAATTACTTAAAGTAACTTCTAATTATTTGATTTTGACTACAAGTATATTCCGTAAAGAATCATACATTATATTTTGAACAGTAATTTTAGATGACAAGCATACAACCTACAGATCTCCGTTAATATCGAAATGTGATTCCCCGATTAGGCCTCCCACGACAGCGGCTCAAGCCTAGGTTCGATCCCTCGGTAGGGAGCCCTTGAGTGCGTTACTTGCGCGATACGGTGACACACAAATATACATCACTGCTACAACACTACACGATCACCCCCACACACGTGCACGCCTACACGCTTACACATGAAAGTGGAAGGGTTTACTTTTTTCCCTCATCGAACTGAAAAACTCTCAATTTTCCGATAATAAATATATGGAGGAGTTGTTGAGGCGTGTATGCTTGGTACACATATACGGTTCAACAACTCATAAATATATGAATAGTTAGCTAGGTTAGCTAAGATAGGTCGCGATTTTGCATGCAACAGGCAACAGCCAAGCCGAGGTGTGCCGTGCACCCTTGAGCTGGTTGCCAAAATAAAATCGGCTGAGTGCCTTAAGCGCTCGCCTTAGTAGTCCGGTGAAGCTGTAAAGACCTTGCTGGGTCAATAGCGTAGACATTTCGAAAAAAAAAATCGAAATGCGAAGATAACTGTTTGTCTGATCGTTTGTTAACTTTAACGAATATATCTCCAAACATTTTTTTATACCATAGGAGGCAAAAGAACAGGCGGGTCACCTGATGTTAAGTGATCACCGCCGTCCATAGACACGAGCAACGCCAGAGGAGGCGCAAGTACGTTGGCAGCCTGTATTTGGGGTAGGGGGAGAAGGGAAGAGAGTGTAGATGGGCCTTCGTCGCTCTCACTGTTCGAACGAAACGCAACATTGCAAGCACTGTTACTTCACGTCAGTTTTCTGTGTGAGGGTGGTACTACCCCGAGCAAGCCGACCCATTCATGTACCAGTAATAGCTTTAGCAACTACCCAAAAACATCTAACTTCTCTACGTAGGATATTCTTATTCTGAATATAACGAAAATTATGTTGACGTTGCCACGGGAGAAAGCTAGTCTCCTATAATTATATCCATTATATCCCTGTTTACGACGGCATGCGTAAAACGTTTCCATTTTGAAACATACAGTATATGTAATATATTATAAAGTTAGCTATTTACGGTAGCGGCTTATGGTGAAATTGAAGCGCTTCTGTATACACTCGATGGTATAATGAAAGTATCTCTGTATATTTCTGCAAGGAACAAGCCGTTTTGAGCTTTCATCGCTCTAACAAACAAATGGGTCTGTCAACCGCAGGTGCGTATACTGCGTACTCGACAAGTGCTTACGTCACGAATTCTCGCATAATTCGTAAGTACTGAGGCACACCGGGACACATCACTTAAATGTAACACGTCTGATTATATTGTGACGTATCATTATACAAATATTTACAACGATTATTTTCTATATTGAAACTTTTTCTAAACGAAAAGAAAATATATGTGGGTATTATTTTAGCTTTTTGTATGAAGCACTACATATTTGCGTTGTCACAATAACTACTGAGCATCTAATGATCGAAATTTGAGTTTAGTTTTCAATAAAAAGTAAAAAATCTATCTTTTTAATTTTTTTTATTCGACAATACCAAAGCTCGTCAAAATCTACTAAAATAAAGGAAATTGGCTGAGGAACATACGAGGAATGTGTACGTGTTTTGTTCAGCTTATCTTTATACAGATTAATGCTTTTACTCCTGACACATTTTTTCTTAGGCATAATTATACTGCTTACTTATATCGTGTGTCCATTGATAGAGTCAATATATCTAAATCTAATAGTGAAAGAGATAAAACACAGTGTGATCTAAAAACAAAGGTCAACTGATCACTGAGATATCTATAATCCATCGGCAGTTGCCATTATCATGCCGACTTGTAGGCGTCGCGGCATGTGGAATTAAAATGACTGATTACAAAACATAATGAACCAATACTATGCTTGCAATTTATTATTGGTTTATGAATACGGCTTGCTTGCAGAACGCAGTATACTTAGTGAATATAGTAATCTGTACCAATATTATCCTCGTAACATATGACGAAGGTACATTTTATGAATCTTAAATATGGGTGACTTGTATGACAAATAACATATGAATTAGTTGGCAGTATTCACAGCTCTCATGAAATAAATTGAGAGAGTAAAATATGAAAATATACCTTCTTAACATGGGATAAGAGCAAAAAGAGACAACGTTATTTATTTTGCAATTTCTTTACTCTGCCTTATTGTGTCAATATAAAGTATGAATGCAAACAGTTAGAAATAAATACAAATACAAAACTCTATGTGAAACTATCAGTGGATTTTGTCTTATATATTTATGGCGATTGAATTTGAATCAACAAGATTTTTATAATATCACGTAACTTTGTTACCACAATAGAAAGAATATTAAATTTTTATACTTGACAAGAAACGAAAACTGTGATGAAATCTGTATTGGGATTTTGTCTACTCTCACATATTAGTGCGTTCAAATAAGTTAAAAAAGATAATTTCTTTAGCATAAATACATTGGTGCCACAGTTTTTAAATTTTTCGTGATTTTAAATTAGTTGGAATTATATTTCAAATTAGCTTTCTATCTCAGCTTAGTGCGCGTTTACTAAGCAACAAAATAGGGTTAATTAAATGTTTAGACTGTGCATAGCAAATTAGTAATAAATATTCAGTTACCATAACTATTTACCTGTTTATATTTTGAAGATTCCTCTGCAATCTTTTATATCTGTACTCAGTCGTTCTCGTATTTAATATGCAGATTTTATTAAACTTATGATTTTTACTGTTTCGTATGATTCCTACGATTTTCAAAGAAATCTTACATATTTTCCTTCATGCAACTCCGCTCTAACACTTATAAATGAAGAAAAGTTAAATAGGTGCAACCGTTTTAAAGCGATCTGCGTACATACGTTCAGATGCTAATTTTTATTTTTACGGATGAAAAAATTTTGCATTTCTTTATGTGTACAGTATTAATTGTGTCAGTTTAATATAATAATAATAGTACTTTTTATGACTAGCTCATATGTCGTCTATATCTATACATATAATAAAACCTTAGGGAGAATCAAGCCCACGCAATATCCAAACGTTTTATTAAATATGGCGATGATTTTTTTTAACAAATTAATAACAGACCAATTTAACAAAAAAAAAATCACGAACGACGTTTCATAATTAACAGCCGTACAATATTTTTTCCTTGACGACTGAAGCGAAATTACAGTCGAGATCGTTATTTAAATGAGATTACTTTTTCAAGTAAACGTAAATAACCACTTCCCGACTCTCTGTGTTATTATGTTGTTAAGTGTACATAAGTCACGCACGTTGTTTCAACTGTGTACTTTTGATTATACGTAGTTAATTGTTATATATTACCCGCTAAGTTAATACAAAGAAGTGGTTAGTAACTATAGAATTAAAGTTAGCGTATTGTCTTGTCATATTTGGGGTCAACGATTTTTTAATAAACTACCCGCACTAAAGATCTAGTCACGTGTCGCAGGTACGTTAAAAAGATACAATTGATATACTTAAAGTACATCCAGCCTCGAGACAATTATCAGTGGATCGCAAAAATAAATGACGATACTTGTGCAATGGCACAAATAAAAAAAATGGTGGTCTTTAGGTTCAACGTGATATCGGAATTTATTTCGAACGATTGTCTTGAAACGCCTACAATAGACAAAGAGAGTACACAAAAGCATCTATTATAATACTGAAACCAAATAAAATTAATTATATTAATTTGTAAAATTAATTTGACATAAAATATATTACATTGTTAAATGTATGCGCACATATATACACAATCAGTCAATATAATAAGTATTATGCGGGACAGCAGCGTAATGACGTCATTTTTATTAACACTCGATTACACTCGCTATCTAATTTTTGTAAGTGTAACTGACTTTAACACGTTGATTGAGGTACTAGTTTTTTATGATTTTCCATTCCTGGAATATGGGATGTTTGAGACCTCGTATGAAAGTTATCATAAAGGCGGTACGGGGCTTATAAAGTAGGTACACACATGTATTCTGTTTTCAATGCGTATATATATCTCTTTTCTACAATAACTCATATATATGTTACAATCTCCGCATGACAGAGAAATCTATGTTAGACCTCGTTCCGCAGTGAACGTGTCAAGTAATGATATCAAGCGAGTTTTGGTGTCAAAAAGCTATTATCGATGAATTGATTGTCATCGATCGCGTTGTACTGGAATCAATACTGCTTTTTATGCACCATTAAAAACGGTTGTAAGTTTAATGCATCATAAAAATATATACGTTAAAAAGATAACCCCAATCGAGTTTCAAGCCAGTTTTCTCGATGATTGGGATGTTTTCCGAAGCAATTGTAATTTCTGACGTTCATAGGCCATTTCTCAGTGCATAAAATGAATAAAGTGGGTTTGATTTTGATTCTTTATCCAGGGCAACACATGAAAATTTATTTTCAAGGAGTAAAATTTGAAATTAGTAAAGATCTTAGAGAATATCACATAACTATATTTTCGTGTAATGTAAAAAAGTTCATGCTTACATAATCTTCGTTAGAAACATACTTTTGTTAGTTTCCAAGTCGTATGTAGTGCTCCGGTGTGCCTGGAACCTAACTCTTACCTAATTGACGCGTCTTGCCTGTTCGCTTGACGCTTCGGCTTGATGTAAGCGTACCGTATTAATTAATTACTTCAAATAGTAACGTTGCGTTTATTCTGCTCGGCGCCTTCCAAAACTCACATGCAAACGTGTCGACGGGATTAATCAAGAGCCAAACCGAAAATGAGGTCATATTTTGTAAAATTAATTCTTGGGCATATTAGGTTGTGTAAGATATTAAAAGTGTTGAAAAATAAGTTTAGATTACACTGTAAGTTATGTTATTCTGTACATAAGGTTTTAATTAACATGTTTATTTATTCGGTTATTGTTTTTAAATAAGATACAGTTTTGCATATATCCGTTGAATTTACAATGAAGCATGGTTTGTACTATGTTAAAAACATATAGATATAAAATGAACAAATGTATTTATCAAAGAAAAATTAATTGTATCCGAAGACCGCATTTTTGATTTTTCGGTGTGACAGTAAAAGGCCATTTTTATAATTGTCTTCTTTTGTAGATAACAATGTACGTTAAATCTATTGATATTCTAAAAACTTATATATCAATAGCTAAATCTTTAAATTTACATACATAGACTGGCAAATGCCTGCAGCTCCGCACGTTTTTTATACAATAACTAATTTTGACTCATTATTTTATTCTGCTCTATTCTATACATACCTAAATATTAATAAAATAAAAATACTATCAATTTTGAAGTAATATATACCTGCCGTGTGTAATGTAATGAAATTGAGTTAAGATTTTTTTTTTCAAATTTATTTTTCACGCATTCATATATAATTACGCATACATCCCGCGAATGAAAGAACCCGTGAACATAATTTAATTCGAAACTAAATCTGAAGGTATAATATTCGTGTGTATATCATACAATTTCATATTAAATCGGTTTAGCCGTTTTTATCTTAATTTAGGAAATACAAACAGACTGATTGACAAACTGACATAAAAAATGAGAGATGTCAAGGGACACCCGGATGGAACGAAGTTCCTGTCGATTAATTAGTGAAGGAATTGTGATAAAATTTTATTTTTTTTAAGTTATAATAATTTTTTTTTTATTATTAACAAATATAATGTTATATAAACTTAATCAGTAGGCTCAATTTTCGTAATAATTGGCTTGTGGTAACTGAAGTAGGAAACATATGTTTGGGATCATTAATATTATTATCTTTTATTATTTACAAAAAACCTGTATACACTCAACAAAAATAATCGTCGCGACACCACACTGTTCAATGCGAAATAGAAATGAAAATATCTGGCTTACTTTCTATAAGAGAGAGAGAGACAGAGAGAGAGACAGAAAGAGAAACATGCGACGCCGCACAGCTTACAATAGCTTACTATAGCAAAAAGTGTCGTGACAACTTTTCGTAAGAATTTTTTCCGTGTCTAGCCCCCTTTCACAACGCGCGATAAGGAACTTCGTTCCAAAAATCTCCATTAACATTATATTCGTGATCAATGTTCGTTATATGACACCTATCATAAAACTAAAAAAAAGCAAATGTAGGTACAGACATATGCATTTATTAATGTAGATTATCTTGGATATGAGATTGTTAAATGTTTGACCGATAACAATTAAAATTGACATATCTATTTGTCCACATGGTTTTTACACGGTTAGACGGTAAGCGCTTCAATACACATTGTAGTCCGGTGAAGCTGTAAAGACCTTGCCAGGTCAATAGCGTAGTCAGTTCGAGAAAAAAAAAAACGCTTCAATACACCAATTCTGTCCAACAGACTGATATGAAAATTGATACATATTTGAACAATAAGAAAAATTGCATAATAACCATGTTTCATAACTCAATTATTCATTTAACAAATAGTAATAAAAATAAATACTAAATACACGCGGAGCCACGGCCACAAGTGGCTATATTTTCACACCCGATTAGGCCTCCCACGGCAGCGGCTCAAGCCTAGGTTCGATCCCTCGGTATGGAGCCCTTGAGTGCGTTGCTTGCGCGATACGGTGACACACAAATATACATCACAACTACAACACTACACGATCACCCCCACACACGTGCACGCCTACACGCTTACACATGAAAGTGGAAGGGTTTACTTTTTTCCCTCATCGAACTAAAAAACTCTCAATTTTCCGATAATAAATATATGGAAGAGTTGTTGAGGCGTGTATGCTTGGTACACATATACGGTTCAACAACTCATACCTATATGAATAGTTAGCTAGGCTAGCTAAGATAGGTCGCGATTTTGCATGCAACAGGCAACAGCCAAGCCGAGGTGTGCCGTGCAGCCTTGAGCTGGTTGCCATAATAAAATCGGCTGAGTGCCTTAAGCGCTCGCCTTAGTAGTCCGGTGAAGCTGTTAAGACCTTGATGGGTCAATAGCATAGTCATTTCGAGAAAAAAAAAGCTTTATTTTCGCTGAACTCCAGGAGCTTATCTTAGAAAAAAACTACAAGGTGTGTCTGCGCTCAGAAAGAGCCAGTTTAATACTAAATTGAATTGTAAAAAGTTTCACATAAATAATTCATCTCTCGTAGGCGTTCATCTTCCAGAAATGATACCTAAGTATTCTCGTTACGCTTGAGGCGCCTACAAGTTATTTTGGTTGTACAAACGGCAACCGTCCTACGGTCACGAGAATACATAAGTAGCTACATCATAAAACTATTACAATATACTCTAACACTTACACTAAAAATTGGATTTTTCTAAACTACTTTTCGACACGATTTAAATACTTGAATCAGTGACAAATTGGACAAAGGTGGTAGAGTCACGCTGTAGCTATTACAGGTTTCAGCATGAATGGGTCGGGTCGCCCGAGGTAGTACCACCCTCTCACAGAATCACCGACGGGAAGTAACAGTGCTTGCATTGTTGCGTTCGGTCAGTGAGAGCGCAGGACGCCCACCTTCCCTCCCCTCATCCCTCCCTCATCTCCCTCTCCATATCCCTTCTCCCAAACAGACCGGTAACGCACTTGCGATTCCTCTGGTGTTACAAGTGTTTATGGAAGATGCTGATCACTTACCATCAGGTGACCCATTTGTTCGTTTGCTTGCCATGACATAAAAAAACCATGTTTCAGTTGTGGTGGTCTAGTAGTTTGACCGGTGGAATATTCAACCGATGTCCGCAGGTTCCAACCCCGGCATGTACATATGACTTTTTTGGAATTCACGTACATTTACTAATTGAGATTGGTAACTCTATTGGCGGACGGTGAACGAATACATACAATATTTGGAAACCTGAATCTGAGAAATGTTTTTGTAGTGCTACTGTATGTAGGAAGGATAGAACTGTTAATTTCTCAGAGTTTGAAACCACAATACGTCGTGGGCTGGTGTGGTTATTATTCCTATACCTACCTTCGAGAAGGGGCTGGCTCTACAGTGGGTTTCTTACAGCTGATGATAATGATGATGTTTCTGGATCACCAAGACCAGTAACAGATTTTTTAATAATAGGTAATAGTGTTAGGTTTTACAACAAAGTCCCAAACCATGACAGATTCGTCGTATAGTGAGTTCAAGCATCATATCAAGCGGGTGTTGATATCAGTAATCTGTTATAGGGTGGATCAATATGTGAACGATTGTTATGTCTGCAGATAATACCCCTCACTGTACACCCTCCAAAAATAAATGTAATTACCCTGAGTTGCTTGCTGGTTCTTCTCGGTGACTGTTTTCCGAACCGTTCATAGTTTTGACGTCCATAAATGTATTCTCAGAGCCAAAATTTAATAACGTATTTTTGTTATGGCTTGAGTTGTTAATTTTATCAAGCAAACTTAAAAAGAGTCGAATTTTCCACTTCTTCCAATACAAAACATGAGCGTTCCGACGTATACTTTCTAAAAATATCAAGTCAAAACCGACTATAAGGGTTACGGTCGCGATAAAAATACTATTAAAACTTCCAAAACTTTACGAACTTCGGAGTGAATATACTAAAAAGATTCAGAATATTTTTTTTATCAGATGGTTATTTACATATCCTTACTACAAAGTTGAGATGGGAAGGTGATACATAAAAAAAGGTAAAAAATAGAAGAAATTTCAAATAGCGGAGATGGGTACGTGTCACAGGAAACGTTGATTGCCAACCCCGTTTTAGAGCTGTAATACTGAATATACGTTCATACACTACGCTCAAATATCTTTGCGTTATTTGCTGAATTAAAAAGTAACGTATACTCGCTATACGGCAACTTATCGACTTTAAAGGCAAAGTTAATTACAATCCGTCCAACCTTTGAATCATTAATGAATGACAAATATTAAAACAAACGTACTGTCATGTTTATGATATATATAAGATCTAATGATTGTATGCAAGAATCAACTGACTTTAATCCTTGAAGAAAACTACGTAATACTCTAACATCATATATATTTCGTCAGTTTTATTAAGATCAATAACTGCATTATACAAATACTTTATATAATGTGTGTAAAATACGAATATTTGTTCCAAGTTACGATTTTGCAATCTATATTTTTCTATTTTTGAAAAAAGTATTAGTTTTGTACTTTTTAGATTTTTTTGAAAATATTTGTTGTAGGAATAAAAACTAAACACATTTTAATCATTTTTTAAAATATCTGTCTATCTGTTTATTTGAACACGCACCACTGTTAAAGTACTGCGTTCACGATAAAATATCAACAAGAAAATCATAAAACATATCTTCGAGTAACATTTGTCTTAATTTCATTAAATTCGGTCCATTCAGATAATTGTATTAATGACTGTTTTCTTACATTGGATTCCACGCGGGTGCAGTCGCGGGTACGGTTACTAAAGAATAAAAAACTTGAGAGGTGTCAAGGGATACCCGTATGGAACGAAGTTCCTTTCGATTAATTAGTGAAGGAATTGTAATAAAATTTTATTTTTTTTAAGTTATAATAATATTTTTTTTATTATTAACAAATATAATGTTATATAAACTTAATCAGTAGGCTCAATTTTCGTAATAATTGGCTTGTGGTAACTGAAGTAGGAAACATATGTTTGGGATCATTATTATTATTATTTTTTATTATTTACAAAAAACCTGTATACACTATATAAAAATAATCGTCGCGACACCACACTGTTCAATGCGAAATAGAAATGAAAATATCTGGCTTGCTTTCTATAAGAGAGAGAGAGAGACAAAGAGAGAGACAGACAGAGAAACATGCGACGCCGCACAGCTTACAATAGCTTACTATAGCAAAAAGTGTCGTGACAACTTTTCGTAAGAATTTTTTCCGTCTAGCCCCCTTTCACAACGCGCGATAAGGAACTTCGTTTCAACAAGTAAACATTAAATTTAAAACAATACTTTTTGGAACAATAAATTCGAAAAATAAGAATAAAAAATAAAACATGCAATAAAAAATATGTCAATATAAAACATCTGTAACATTTAACAAAGCCGAGGGAGTTAAATGGAATCTCAACAGTTGTCTCAAAACACAGGTGTATTTTTATTTAATCAACCAAAAGGGAGAAAGGTCACCCTGTTATCAGGGGTCGTGGACAAAGGACGAGAACCTTTTCGCCCGACTCCCTTGTCTTAAGATAAAAAGAGAAAGTGGATTAAATGCTCTGATAGCCGTCAACCATAAAGAGATTCCACTTTCAGATAATGTAGAGAGAACAGGGCACTGTGTTAGATATCTTAGAAAAAAAAGGTTTCACCCCAATATATTTTTATGCAGGTGCTCGTTAAGATAAATTTCAGTGTTGCGAAGGAAATTTCCTTTCTTAAGAATAAATTTTCGTAAACAGAAAGATCTGTTGAAAAGAGAAATGAGATTTCGTTTGTAACTTTGACATTGTTAAGTTTAATTGAATAATTATTAAGAACAAATCTTTGAATCAACTTGCAGGTATTTTAAGATTTAATCGGTGAAGTCATTGAAACAATGAATGCGTCTGATACATAATATGTAAACAGTTCGTTTCTTAATACTTTTCATGCGACATGTACCACCGGTGGTAGATAGTTAGTATTAGATAGTTCTTCAGGAAAACATTTAATAATTGTACACACACAACATGAATTACCGATGACAGATTCATAGCTCATAACAATGCTAAAAAAAGAAGTCGTTCCATTTGACAAAAAGAAAAAAAAGTATACATCTATATATATCTGTAGTGGTAGAGCCAAGCTAAAGCTATTATTGTTTTCAGCAATAATTGTCCGGGGAAGCACCACCCTCTCACAGAAAACCGACGTGAAGTAACACTGCTTGCATTGTTGTGTTTCGTTCGGTCAGTGAGAGAGCCGGAGACCCACCTACCTTCCCCTTCCCCTTCCTCCTTCCCTTCCTGCCCACCCCCCTTCCTCCAAAACACAGGCTGGCAACGCACTTGTGACTCCCCTGGTGTTGCAAGGGTCTATGGACGGTGGTGTTCACTTAACCGTTCGTTTACCTCATATGACATAAATAAAACCTTTTTGTCAAAAATAAAATGGCCTGAAGCATATATCAAGCAAAAATAGTTAGATACGGAACGTGTTAATAATATAAATAGAAATAATCCAATATGCATGATATGTACATTTCTTTTTGCTAATTAATTTGGGTAAATTAATTAAAAGGGGAAAAGGAAATATTCAACAGAGAGTTAATTTACCTGCTATTAGGTGGACATTGTAGTCCATATTTACCAATAATTAACCTCAAATAGTACAGCGGTCTTTAGTGAGGCCAACCGCTAATAGGTCGGTATCCCTAAGGAATGAATTCGAACGCTTCGTATGCCACTGTGTGATACAATTGTGTAATATGAAATAACCCTTATTTATTGATAATATAAGTACAATTTTAATGTTATTTCTTTTACTTATTAGGACAGCTTTATACGTTTTTATAATTTACGTAATACAAGATAAAAGACATGCCATTAAAAGCATACCAATAGTTATTAGTAATTTTTGTATCTAGTAATGCCCCAAAGCTTATATATATTGGAGTAGCGCTGAAAATTACTGACGTTAATTTAAAGTACCTGGGCGACCAAGCCTAACTCGGTGCTTTAAAAAACATTTTTAAATTAAAATAAACTGTTAGGTTTGGCTTATAAAATTAACATTTTTACACAATATATATATATCTCTCTCTTCTCTTGTCAATCGGATTCGAACTGGGGTTACAGGTGTTTTCGAAGTAACCGATTTCTATCTGAGCTATTTTTGTTTTGACAGCACCGGCGAAATTTACCTTTATATTCTAGCTATATTTTTTCATTGCCTGAAAACTTAGTTTAAAAAGTTTTCTATGAATAAAATCTAGCTAGATCGATTTATCGTCCCCGAAACTACCTACATACTAAGTTTCACGGAAATAGATGACGTCGTTTCCGAGATCCTGAATTTATAAAAATATACAAGAATTGCTCGTTTAAAGGTATTAGATACATGGCATATATTATTTATATACTACAGGTATTTTCCAACATTCAGTATTTTACGACCGACTTTATATATGTTACTGTAATCTAAGTTTGGAAATAAACTAAGACGATAAGAAAAAAACCTAATCTTGTTGCATTCGTTTTTGAAAATATAATTACTAAATTAGAAACTAAGTGCCTTTTATACAAATGGTAAAATTAATACAATACAATTTTTTTATTGAGCTAAGCGTCGTGAAGGTAAAAACAAAGCAAATGGTTTATAATATTGCTATGAATAAAAAAGAAAACTTAAAATGTACTCATCGAAGTGCTATTAATGTAATAAGCATATTATTTGTTTACAAAAAAGTATTTATTCCATACAACTTAATATATAAATAATATTTTACCGTAAAAGCGAAATATACGTCACATGAATGTAATATTCTGAGTATTTAGAGTCTTAGACTATTAATTATACTCTGAGTATTTAGATACTGAATTCGACCGGACAGAGACTAGATCACTGCGGGGAACGGGTATTTTTCTTTCGGGAAAACTTAACATGTGTAAGTACCCGAGGGAGTATATACACTCCTACCTACTAAAGCCAAATAGTGTACCATTCGTCGCCTTTGACGGCATGACACGAGAACGCGCGAGCCTATATCTATTATCCCTAATTCAACTCAAATTTGGTTGTCGTTATTCACCCCATTGTGAGGGGTATTTTTTATAATTTTGTCTACATGTTCACTAACAAATTTTGGGGCTTTATTAGTATCAACTTTGCATAGCTCTTTATGGATATTATTTACATAATTATAACTCAATATAAAATACACATTGTATTCATTTTTCTATTCCTTAAATAATTCGCTCAGTTTCTAATAATGTTACTTTATTTCCATTAAATTGGAAAGTATTTAGACGATTTTGCTTTTGTATAATGCTAGTTTTCTAGACCTTATAATTATGCGCCTCAAAGCAACTATAGTAATAGAAATAAATTTATCTCCTAAGAGGAAATGCGGGCGTTGTTTGTCCTATATAAATGTATCTCTTCTATTATATCCCTGGGTAATAGGATTAGAGTAAATATTTTATAACATGCAATCTATATCTATCTCTTTTATTTCTATGTTTTAACGAAGAAATTTGACGAAGGAAAAAAATTTTAAATAAAAGAAAAGAACAGACTCGGTCAAAGTTCTTCTTCTATTAATTTTGTAAAAAACTGAAATAAATTTGGTTTTGGAAGAAAAATCAGGAAAATGCGATATCATAATTTCGTATGTTTATAAAGGTATAATCAATCCGAGCTGCTGTTGTCTCTTTCGCGTCTATATTATAATTCAGGCAGAGCGCAACAGCAATAGATTCCTTAGAACCTCTTTAAATTTCTCGGAGACTGCGTTACCAATTAACGTAGATATTTGTAAGTATCAAATGTACTTATGTCCTGTAATTATTGGAATTTCTATCATCGCCTTATACTGTATAAGAGAGAAGGCGTGATTAAAGGTCACTTTCATTATCTGTCACGATCTATTTTCGTTGGTAAAGAAATAAGTTATAATATCGTTATAATGTAAGCTATTAAATAGTTGTAGAACCTGTACAAGATATTCCTATAATTATTACATTTTCTGGTAAGGAGGAAGTAACACCTAGTGCTTTTAATGTTGTATTCTTGTTTGTAGACATATTACTATAAGAGGCATTTCTACTTATTGAGGACTAGATCTCAATGACTAAAATTTTTCAGCTACATGGTAACTATTTATAATTAATCTCCAGTAAAATTGCATTTCTTACTGTATAGTAACAGAACTCAACGTAAACTAGATCGTAAAGATATTACAAGAGGTACGTTGTCTGCTAGAAACAAGAATTTGATTAAAACAAAGAGTGATAATGAAACACGATTTCGCTTCCTTTTCAATGTTGCATTAAAACTTCTTTTGAAGCTATGCTTAACTTCATTTAAAGACAAAGACGGAATAATATTCTTAGCAGGAATATTGTTTTTAAATATATTATCTTTATCTATTCCTTTTCCCATTATTTGGGGTCGGGTCTCCTCACATTTTTGCGAAAACTAATCGGTCTTGGGTTGTCGATTCTTGTTACGGGGCTTTCTTGAGGTCTTTCGCAATATTTGACCACCAGGTCGAAGATGAGTGGCCTGTATTTTTTTTTGCGTTCGGGTAGGTTCAAAGGTAATTACAGCACATGATCCTCCTTACGTTTTTTCACTTACATACTATCTGAAGCGTTTTCCGCTCATTTTGTCAACGATTGATGCGGCTTTAAAAGAATTTAACTGCCAAGAAAATGTCATCTTCACTTTTTTGTTATGAGTAATCTATATAAATAAATTAATTGAGGTCTGCCATAATATATGCGTCTCAAAAACTACTGAATCTCACTTAATTTTTTTTATTTCTTATATACTTAATCCTTACCTAAAAAGAAAATATCACGATAGCCTCATTTAACACAAAGTTAATACACTTTTAGGGACCATGATTTTATAAGAACTACGCGTTTAGGGATATGTAATTTACGTATCATCAGCGGGTCAGCAGGTCCTATAGTAGGCAGACAGCAGTGCAGAAGTGGGGCAAACGATGGACTCCTTATGTTTTTTCCTCTATAGATAAAATGTATAGTTAAGCTAATAAACGGCATAGATGAAGTTGTGGATTCCAGCTAGAATGTAATATTATTGATTAGCTATTAACTAGCTCAAAGTTAGTTATTCTTATAAATGATGATGGCTAGTTAAACCCACAACATAAGTATTATTGTGAATAAAATAAGGTGTTTATGAGACAGTTCTATTGTACAATACTTTTTTTTGTATAATACAATTTATAATTTGGTGGCTCAATGAATAGTCACTTAGTGAGTTGCAAACTTTCGTCGGGGCCATCTCAGTCCCCCACCTTGCACGGGGGACGAGGGAACGGCTCGAGGCTGTTGCCTCTTTCAGTGGCTTCCTTCTCAACCCGTGAAAACGGGTCGGTCCTTGTTGCGCTCTTTCCAGAGCTGGTGTCACAGGTAACGCGTCACTCTCGGTATCCGCTTTATCTGAAGCGGTCGAGTGTCCGCGCCTGATGTGAGTGGGTTAGTGATTTGACGGGCCTAACGCTGGCCGGGCTGCCGCCTGAAGCTCCTAGTCACCGGAGGTAAGCAACTTCCTTAGGAACGCCAAGCACTTCTTCTCTGCTTTGGCTTCCGTAAGTCCGGCTTAGCTGGAAGCTTCTTTAATTAAAGCCGCAAACTTAGGTGAGGCTTCTTCGCCTTGCGCGGATCTCTCCGTTGGGGGGGACTTCTCCCTCGGCTTCTTCGCCGCTGCTCCTCGTTGAGGTGGATCTTTCGCGGGGGCCATAAGGCTACCCGCGGCCGTCTCCTCGACTATCATTGCAAACATGTTGCCGGTAGATGCGGTATATGTAGCTGGTTCCTCATAGCATGTTATAGTGGTCTAGTCATGTAAAGCATTTTAAACCCCAATAATCTGCGGAAAAAATTTCGACTGGATTTTTGTATACACCTTTCTTACGGTGTTGTAATGAAGATGTGAAAAATCGACATCGATATCGTTCCGGCTAAAAAAGTTATAAAGATCAAAAGGTCCTGAAAATCAGTTTTTCGCAAATATCTCGCGACTTTCTAATCAGAGATCATTACAAAAATTGTTTCTAGGAAAATTATATACAAATCATGTCTCTTGCATTGTTCTGTAAAATCAACCGTTATCGGAGTAAAGCACCTAGAATGCACTCACGGTACCTATTGTATACCGTACACCAAGGCATAAACTCTATTGCTTTTATTAATGTTTGTGTCTTAAAAAGTTTTATTTGTTATTTGGACGTTTCAGGAAAAAGTACCTGGGCGACCGAGCCTAGCTCGGTTCTTTAAAAAAACTTTTTTGACTGAAATCTTAGTAAAAAAAGTTTTCTATGAATAAAATCTAGCTAGATCGATTTATCGTCCCCGAAACTACCTACATACTAAATTTCACGGAAATAGATGACACCGTTTCTGAGATCATGAAAATATATAAATATAAAAATATACAAGAACTGCTCGTTTAAAGGTATTATAGATAGATATACTTATCTTATAGAGGCATAACAACTTAGTAAAGTCCATTATAATTTATCCCAACGCTTACGAAGAAAGAAAGATAGAAAGATTTTTATTATCATAGCTAAATACAGTTGTACAAAAAAAAACTTATAAACATAAAAAAGTAAAACTATGGCAATGAGGCTTGGTGTCAGCGTATTGCCGTTTTAGAAAACGGCGTTGGTTTTCAGCCAAATCTTAAATTTCCGGTTAAAATATAAGCAAGCATTACTTTTACGCGCCCAAGTGGGGATTTAAACTTAAAATATAATATTTATTACTACACATAACTAATTACCCAAAAATAAAGTAAAGTAATAGAGAAAAAACGTTACAAAGGTTCAGTTGAAAATTATTTCTTGAGTGTTAAACCCGTTATTTTAGTTGTTTTCTGCTCTGTGTGTCATTCAGTAATGTCAATAATTTTGCTTTGATTGAAATACGAATGACCATTGTATCGTGTGGATATTGTTTGTACAATAACTAGCGGAAAAAACACCTAAACCTTTCTGATGAATCATTTTATCTACTGGTGAAAACAGTATAAAAATTCGTTCAGTAGTTTTTGAGTTTATCGCGAATAGACAGACAGACAGGCAGGCAGACGTGATAGAGCACTTTCTTTTATATCATGTATGATATAAAAAAGCGAATAAAAAATGGAAGGGTAGTGTTAGGTGGATGAAAACTTAGGGTTTTGTGTATTTTTGATGTCAAAATAATAATACAAAAAATAATATGAATAAGGACACCCGAATCACCTAGAGGTATAAAATATACTTTACGACCTATTCTCATATATACCAAATATACATGAAAAAACTTATAAAGATCGGTCCAGCCGTTTCGGATGAGTTCGACCACAAACATCATGACACGATATTTTTTTTTTTTTCGAAATGTCTACGCTATTGACCCAGTAAGGTCTTAACAGCTTCACCGGACTAGGTATTTTTATATATTAGATAGTTTGTTTAATAAACAAACTAAACATGTCTCGCAACAACAAAAATCGTATTTCATGTTTATTTCTAACACCAAATATATTGTAGCGAGCGTATAACTAGTCTACTATATATAATCACTCCATCATCAAAACCTCTAAACTATAATTGTAGGTGGTAGAGTCACGCTGAAGTTATAATTGATTTCAGCAGGAATGTGTTGGCTCGTCTGGAGTGGTACCACACTCTCACAGAAAATCGTCTTGAAGTAACAGTGCTTGCATTGTTGCGTTTTGTTTGCTAAGTGAGAACACCAGACACTCGCCTCCCTTCCTCTCTCCCCTGTTTCCTTTCCTTCCCTCCTCCTCCCCCTTACCTATATACAGATTGGCAACGCATTTGTAACTTACCTAGTGTTGCTAGTGTCTATGGACGGTGGAGATCACTTAACATCAGGTGACCCACCTATTCGTTTGCCTCCTATGATATAAAAAAATACATTAAGTTATTAAGTTAAATAACACTGTAACACTTTTTTTTATCGAAGCACGACATAGTGAGTGCACTATGCCTGATGTTAAGCATAGTACAATCCAAAAACATCGGCAACCACCGAGAGACAGATTACCCATCGCCGGTCGCCGCTATCATGCCGGCCATAATGACGAAAGTCACCCGGTACTGGATATGCACAGGCTGATCCCGAAACGCGACGCGCAGAAGCGAGTCACTATGACGGGCTTTTTCGCTATACGCTTACTAAATACACGTAGATAAGATAATAATTATAAATTCGAATTTACATTAAGTTCATTTTATTTCCAAACGCGAACAACAACTTAAACTGTTAAAGACTTTCCGACAAGATTGAAACGATTCTGGAATCAATACTTAAACGAGATCAGACAATAATATTTACAAACTTGATAAAGATTTAACAATTTACGTCTGAAACGAACCAATCAGTTCGGGAACAATGGAGAATGGATTATTTTAATCATTCGCTCTGAAAGTTTCATAATATTTTCTTAAACTTCATTGTT
Source organism: Antheraea mylitta (assembly GCA_014332785.1). NCBI lineage: Eukaryota > Metazoa > Arthropoda > Insecta > Lepidoptera > Saturniidae > Antheraea > Antheraea mylitta. The sequence continues at coordinate 3,168,350 of JACEII010000018.1, read as the reverse complement.
AGTGAATTCCTTCAGTGTTTACGCTGAACGAACATAAAATTTCGTATTCCTCTTTCGATTCAAATTATTTGTCTTTGAAATGCAATTTCAAACTTTCGATTCACTTCTGTAATTTTGCGACAGTATAATAATGAACTAAAGCTTTTATAGAATATTCCTTATGCTTATAACTTGAGATTATTTACATTAACTTTGGCGGACGCGGTAGGTGACAAATAATTTTGAAAAGATTTATACTACCAGATAAATACTACATAAAAATACGCTTTTACATGCTGGCTAAGCATTTTAATATAAGTAATTTGAAATAGGTAAAACGGTTGTATAAGATTTAAGTAACAATGAAAGAATGATGTTAAAAATAAAGACCATAATTAATCTAAGTTAAATACATAGCTCTAATGAAAAACTGAAACTATTTTCACAGTGAATTCATGATCAGTTGGTTAAGTGTAAAATTTTCAAAAGAAATAACGAGGGCAGCAGACTTTGTCTTGTCCTGAAAAGATCCTGGAATTGGATTGCAGTGTAATCTAATTGGTCCAATTGTGAATTTGTAACCATCGAGGGTTCTACAAAACGAACAAGGTTTTTTTGAAAGTGGTAGAGCCACGCTGATTCTACAACTAATTTCAGCATGAACGGGTCGGCTCGTCCGGGGTAATATCACTTTCTCACAGAAAACCGACGTGAAGTAACAGTGCTTGCATCGTTGCGTTTCGTTCAATCAGTGAGAGCGCCGGAGGCTCACCTCCCTCCCTCTCCCTTCCCTCGCTTTCCTTACCCCTCCCCCCTTCCCCACCAACCCAGGCTGGCAACGCACTTGCGACTCCTGCGGTGTTGCTGGTGTCTATGGACGGTGGTGATCACTCAACATCAGGTAACCCACCTGTTCGTTTGCCTCTTATGACGTAAAAGAAAAACAAACATTATCGGCAAAGTCAAAATAAGATAAATATTAATATCAAAATATCTGTCAGTATTACAAGAGAAGTTCACCTGATGTAAGACATGGGCTTACTCACTACGAAAATCCAAGGTTTATCAGTTAATTAAAATGTTGAGCTTTCATCCTTTATGCTTTTGTGTTTTCTCGTTAGACTGTGTAAATTTGAACAAAATTTTAACGAAATATTAGTTTTAGTTGTAAGCTCTTACCATGAGAGGGGATTATTTTGCAACCTCTGGGTGTTATGTTATAATACGATCATCCGAACAGGAATAATAATCAGTGATAATCCAAACTGCAAGTTATGAGTGTTTTCACTATCAACTATTTTCACTACGCATTTGAGTAGTAACTATGTAGCATGATTGAAGCAGTATTTTACATGTTGGATTATTGTCAACACAATTAGGTGACAGGCACACGCAAAACTAAACCATCATTCAAGTAAACTGGAGTCAACAACTATTCAATACCTGGTGGGGCATACTATTCGACTAGAAAACAATTAGCATCTCACTCCAACGTCCTGAAAGGAAATCGTCATCACTTGATAGAAGGACAAATATAAGAACGTCCAATCGTTTAGTTCCGACGTCACACGCCTTGAGAATTAAAAAGCGGCGATTGCTATCTCCAGCCCTGGCTCCAGAAAGCACTTCTAACAATAATTATGAGTTATCCACTCGAGGATACAGATACTTAGGTGAAGTCATAGGGTATATCCAAGGTTCTCAAATTCCGCATAAGGTAGAACTACTGTATAGGGTGTCATCCTTGTAATCGAGCAGCCTGCTACGGTACGTGTTTGTTATAGGCATTCACAGTTCTGCCCATCTCAATAATACTCGGTTCTCCCCTGGCTATAAACCCTTACTTGGCCATACAAATCGCCCGCACTATTAATTCGCATCGCTTAGCGTATCTACTATCTAAGATACTACTTGCATTATGATGACTCCACACCATTGTCTCGTAATGTGACCTTAGCTAACCTAGAACATTCTCTTAAATTAGTTTAGAAAACCTGAAAATATTATTTTCCGGTGTCTGAGATTAAAATATATTTACGGGTATTTTGTTAAGTTTTTTATACTTTCCTCTATTGCCAGTTAATCATGATATTAAGTTTAAATGAATAAATACAGACATATTCAAAAAAATTAACAAAATCAAAAGTCGAACTAATATGCCAACTATTAATATGTAACGTTACTGGCTTTCAAGGAGGTAGGCCGGTACCATAGTAATTGTTGCAATTACCTATATTAAATAGAGTAGGTCTACTTTTTAAATTAAACAAAATTAGAATGAACAAAGCACGTCTTAAGTAATAGGTGACGAGTTGTATATAATCAAATAAATTCAAAAATGTAAAAAGAGGTGAGGCTAATATATAAAAATAAATATATTATTTTCGAATTATATAATTTCATATCTACTCTACCACTATTAATTTTATACGATGCAATTATTTACACCTTCTTCAAATTTTTATAAAAATGCAACAAATCGAACTATACTTCAAGACCTAGATTTATTCTAACGAATATTATAAATGTGAACGTAATTTTTTTGTTACGTTTTCACATCTCAACTACTCAACTAATTATTATAAAATTTTCGCATACACAAACTCATATACAAACAGACTGCATATATTTCGTACTAGGTACTGTTTCTGAGGTATATGTCAAATCTACATTAGTACGAGCGAATTCGTAGGCAATAACTAAGAAAACGGTACATAATGTATTTCAATAATAATCTTCATCGAAACACTGAACTATGTAAAATGATATTCTGCTAAAACTTTGCCGAAATACAATAATTATCATTATCTGAATTGTTCAGAAATAGTTGTACTATATTTTTATAAGTAATACTTGGTAATTTTCTTTGTTCAAAATTGTAAGCGTTAGAGTTTTCTTATTTTATTTTAAACTGGAAAAGGTGACCTTCGTACTGGGAGACCTAATTAAATTAGTAATATCGAATATTTTTTTTTTTTTATTTAGCACGGCAAAATGACTGCACTATGCCTGATGGTAAGCACAGTGCAATCCAAAAATAATAGCGACCACCGATTGACACATTATCCATCGCCGGTCGATGACAGATTATATAATAAATTAAATTATGGGCTATAATTATCGACTAAACATATAAAGCATCTTCATGAGTCCCCAAGAAGCCTATTTTGAGTTGGGCGTATACAATTAAATATAATTATAATGATTGTAATTATTTACTTTTACAGATTTAACAAACTTTGTTAAAATACAATTTTTTGTATAGTCGAGACTCATTATCATGTAATGAATATTCTACAACCAACTTAGTCTTGTCATAACTAAGAGTATAAATACGGGTATGTGTTTGTTTCCTTTTTATTTGTTTGTTGCGCTTTCATGACTGAATTAGTCAACCAATTCGTCGATTAAAAAAAACAAAATCGTGAAATTTGGCATACATATTTTCAAGGGCGCAGAAAATGATACTGGGTTCATTTTATTCAGAGAAAAATATTGTATCGGAGGGATATGTAGGTAAAATCTACAGTAACGAGAGCGTAGCCTCACGCAAAAGCTGGTACAGGCAACAATGTTTGCGTTTATTTTTGGCAACCAATCTGCTAGATTATTACTGCCATTGGAGAGTAGGTATGATATTACATGTGTATTATAATAATTTCAGTATTCTAATAAAATGGTGGCCCCCTTGTTAGATCTTTCTAGGGGGTTTTTGCGACATCTTAATGTTTATACTTCGTGGTATTATTTCCCACTCGCTTAACTTGTACACATTAACAGTACTATATTACGTAAAACACGACCAATGTTACAAAATATAGAGTCAAATTACACGAGATTGTGAATAAAGAAAAAAATGAGCGGTCGGGGGATCCCTGTTAGAAACGAAGATCCTTATGGTTTTCCTTCAACTCCGAATGCAATTCGATATTAAATCTGTATATTTCAATTTCTATTTTATATTATTTTTAGAAGGCAAATAACATAAAGGAACAAATTACATCAGAAAATTTCATTCAGTATTTCAGGAGAATATATATTCATAAAAAAAACAAGATAGTAAGGTATATGAAGATAATTACTAAATGAAAAATATTCAAATCACATGTACAATAAACAAATGTAAACAGTAAATACTTGTATCAAGTTATACAATTTTATCAACTTACCTTTCTAAATCTGTGTTACACGCATTTGCTACAGTTTCCATTTTTCAAAACTTATTTACAATTATAAAATATTCACGTATGCTTCATCTTTTTAACACAAATAACAAATACGTTTTAACGAAATTTACACGTGTCTGTACAATCGTGTGTTGAGGTTATATGATAAAAAGAAATAGGGACAGAGAAAGAGAGGGTTGTGCACCCGGCTACGGACTCATTTACTCAAGCAAAGTAGTACTACAAAGTAGACTCGATATACACACTCATACACATACATCATATTCGTTACGTGACGATTTCCAATAAACCGCATTAAGGATCTTCATTCCAATAGAATCGACTATATAACAGACTAATATACCTCCAAAAACTTCGTATAGTTACTTTATTGTTTATTGGAAAATATTGTATATTATTGTTTGAATTTGAATTTAATATAACTGAAATTTATGGTTAAATAGGAGATCGTTTTTATGCGAAAAGTAAACAAAAATATCACGAAATATTTCGCCTGGTTTATGTATGCAGTCATAAAAAATATAATATAAGTTTCATAACGCATTTACTTATCATGTTACGTAAATAAACACAGGGTTTCCGTCATGGGTAGAAACCGCAAGGTTGTACGTGTCGGCTGGTACAACCCCCGGCGAAATAGCAATACGTTCTTCGGGTTATATTACCCTTTCTCGGTTAATTATAGTTCGATATTGATGTTTCAGTAAATTATCTCGAAGATGAATATATTGAACGTGCGCTATAATAAAAAATATTAAGTATATAAATATGACGATACAATTTGACTCGCGGCCATTAAATTTGGCTTGGTTGGTTTTATTTACGTAAGTTCAGTTCATTTAAGTTATTTTCCTTTGTCTTTCAACCAATTTTCATTTGTTTTTATTGAATAGCTAGTTCAGTTTATCTACTCTCCAAAACAGCGTTAATATTCTAAGAACAGATATTGCAACATAAGACGAGTGATAAGCTCATCCGTCTGCATAGTAGTCCAGGACAAACCTAATACGCTCATCAAAAATGTCTAAGCAACATGTACTAATTTAAATTTTAGGATGGTTCTTCACATTATAACGTTGTATTTTATTTTTAAAATAATATCTTCAGGGTTCTATGATGTAAAAATAACAGCTGTTGTCTTTATAAGTTCTTTTAATAACAGAAATGAACAATATCAGAATATACTGTAGAAACTAAGATACATAGATAGGAAACTAAGCTTTTTTTTACAAAATGAAATTTCTAAAGAAAATGTATTTATTGTGAAAGAATAGAACAATTTAATACAAAGTATGGTCTTCTCTGCTATTCAGAACTTGTCGGCAACGATTATTCATTGAATTAATGAGACTGTTTATGTCATCTTGCGGTATTCGCTCCCAATGGAATTGTAGCAAATCCTTCAGCTGTTGGGTTGTTGTCGCTCCGTCCAAGTCCTTCAAAACACGTCTCTGGAGCATGTCCCATGCGTGCTCGATGGGGTTGAGATCTGGCGATTGTGCAGGCCAGGGCATTACCTGGATGTTCTCCGTTGCAAAGTATTCACTGGTTCGCTGAGCTGTATGTGAACACGCATTGTCATGTATTAACCTAAAATCGGAGCCAAAGGTTTGTGCAAGTGGGTAGACATAAGGTCTAAGAATGTCTTCAATGTAATTTTCAGCATTTATGTTTTCATTTACAAAAACGAGCTCAGTTCGCCTGTTCTTCATAATACCCGCCCATAACATAACTGTTGAGCCGCTGTATGGATGAACTTCCTGAACGCACCTGAGCCTTTCAGTATTTCCGGGCCGTCGATACACTCGCACCCTTCTTGTATCAGGCTTAAACCCGAATCGCGACTCATCGGAAAACATAATTTTATCCCATTGTTCCTGGGTCCATGTTGTGCGTTCTCTACACCATTCATATCGACGAGCGCGATTCCCGTGACGTATCGGTGGACACCTGATTGGGCGTCGAGCTCGTAGGCCGTACTCATGCAGTCGATTTCGCACAGTTTGAGGACTTACATCAACACCACTTGAAATTTGTAGCCTCAAACTTATCTCTCGAGCGGTTAACATCGGCTGGCGTCTTGCAGTCAGTTGTATGTACCGGTCTTGCCGAGTGGTTGTACTCCTTTTACGGCCTGGATTCTGTTCAGCGGGTTCTCCTGTATTATTGTAGCGCTGCCAAAGACGACAAATAACATTTATATGAATGCCAAAATGTCGAGATACCTGAGTTTGATTACTTCCCGCTTGCAACATCCCTACAGCTCTTTGCATTTCATCTGCCATAAAATGACGTCGCTTCATGACGTAAAGAATATCTAACAATTCAATTTTGTCGCTAACTTTATTTAAATCGTTGGTAAAATTATAAAATCAAGACTAAACGTAGCAATTAAAACGCACTTAAATTCAAACAAATTCGCAGTCATTTGAATTTTATGAAAAAACAAAACATAATCATTTTTTTTTACAACCAGCCAGTATGTCATCAACAACAAAAAAGTTTACTTACCTACGTACTTTGTTTGAGTAAATACTTAGAAATTAATTAATATAAATGGTAAAATTTGTAATATCACGCATGTTGCTTAGACTTTTTTGATGTGTGTAGTTTTAAGTTAGGGATAAATAGTCTTAATTCAGCTTTAGTACTAAATAAAGGATTCTACAATATAAAATATCTTTTTTAAAGCGCTTCTGGCTTGCATACGACATAACTAGCTATTATTAAGCTATATTTATTGTGAAGTAAATCTTCTTCATCATGCGACTAGTAGGTAACTGGATGACAATGCAACGGAAGTCCGTTACGGCCATATGGCGTCACGTTTCTGAACCATCCGGTTTTTAAATATTTTTGAGTTTGTCAATAAATAGTTTATAAACAAATCAATCAAATATTATAGAAATAAAATATATTCAATTGGATAATAATAAAAACCGTACATTAGAATCAATTATGGGTACATGGGCGCGCGACCGTGTTGATATCTGGTTTTAATGTAAGTATATAACAAATAAATCAAAGCTTCATTATCTGTGGTGCCATCTATCAGCTAATTCGGAACTTAAATAACACAGGAAATATTATTAGCAAACACAGGAAATATTATTAGCAAACACAGGAAATATTATTAGCAACTCTTTTGTAAAGTAAATAAAATGTAGAAAAGTACGAACGACTATGATTTATGTATAAGTTTTGCTTCGATCGTGTGTGACGGTTACACGCACTCATTTTTTTTATAATTTATAGGTCAAACTGTTTTATTCCATCTCATCTGATCTTATAAGACGAGTTGTCTAAGGTTATAAATACGCCAAATCTAGAGAAGACTGGATCTCGAGTGCAGGTACCGGAACACACCAACACGTGCTTGACGACAGGTTTTCAATTTGAGAGTTGTTGCTAGCCACGAGGAAAATCCCCTACCACCATACAGATTAATCCAAATAAGTATTATTTAAAAAAATATATGGAACATATTTTTCCTTATTAACTGCAAGCCGAATCCCTTATTCTACAACAAAGTATAATTTTTCGTAAAACAAACTACAATAATAATAAACGTAAAAAAAAGTACAAAATCAAATTTAAACAATTACACGCTTGCTAGCATCTGCTACTTTACCATAACTACAGTAAAGTTAGGCAAGTGTATGTGTCGAAACTGCGACAAGGATATTACGAATTCGATCGATTTAGCAATAAAAAGATATATTCAATGGCTGATATAAAGTAAAGTGTATTTATCCCCTAAACAATATTTAAAATGATGTTTTCTCCCTCTGGATACGTGAAAAATGCGAACAAACGGGAACAAAAAGTAAAGAATGCAAAAACTCGTCGAAATAGGAGCTGAGGACAAACGAGACTTACTTATGCGGATGAAATAGAAAAAGTAATAACGGTGAAGATAATGAGAAGCACTCGGAAACGGCTCGGAGCCGTGAAGAGCTTAACGATTTTACGGAAGCGAATGATTATTAGGACATATAAAATAGTTATGGATACAGATACGCTGATTAATATATTTATTGTCGTTGATTAGTATAAAGTCCCGCACAATATAACTGAGCTACGGCTACATGGCGTCTGAATGCGTAATTATCAACCACATATGAAAAATCGACAAAGTTGAAAAATATGTGTAAACGAAACTGTACCTAATATGTAATGGGTTTTAGGCTTATTATTATATATTTCTCATATACCAATTGGGTATAAGTTTGAGTCCCTGGATAGCTTGGAATCACAATTGGAGACGGTAGATGTCGCTGCAATCGAGTTTATTAAGACTTTTCTTGTTTAAAAGTACAGTTGAAACCTGTAATCATCGATTTGGTGCAAACGAAGTTGCACGGGTCAGCTATTGTAAATAAGGTATTAATTATAATATAGTAACTGCCCAATGCGGTTGCGAATGGTTGTACTAATGAGGAAGATGGATGACGACCAACTTATTCACTCACTTCTTACTTATTAACTTATTTACTTACACATTGCGTTATGTAAAGATTGCTTTTACCAAATTTTCCGCTTCTTCCTACAATTTATTTAATATTTTTATACAAACCTTGTCTTGGGGATTAATTATAAATACGACAAAAATAATAAGCCAAATAAATGTTGCTGTTATAAATTGATGCGTTTACATACATATAATTATAAGTAATTGTTTTTTTATTGATATAGGTTACAGTATAATGATAAGTTTTGCATATAATATATATTTAACGATTACATCCAATAACGATTGTCAAAGAAGTTAGAGATTAATAGAACAAGGTAGCATGTTATGAGTAGAAATAGAAAATGAAGAATATATGAAGCTATATGAATATAGAAGTTCAGATATACAAAGATAAATACGTATTACGAGACAAATGAATATTAAAGATGTGCTTACTAAAGTAATAGTTGATAGAGCAGAGAAGAAATAGTTAAGATTTTTATACAGTAAATTAAGTATTTTTAATTTATATAAACGAATTATTACTACACGTGCACTTTAAAATTATCAAGATTAAACCAAATTCTAATATAGTGGTTTCAAATGTGACCAAAATTAAAACGAACAAAAAGTAACGTGATAATTTAAAAAATATTCGCAATTATTTGGAGACGCGAGTGGTTGAAGATGTGAGTGCTAAGTTTCCGGTAGTCTTTAGCTGATATTTCGTCTAGTTCATTAAGTATTTTCATCGTGGCACTCCGACGGAGTTCCCGTTAAGTGTACCCTCAGGGGCCGCAGTTGGGACCGTCACTTTTTCTTGAATTTTTAACATCGACTTGGCTATACAGTTCAACTCATAAGTGTTAGCGTATTTGGATATTATAAAAAAAATAATCTACGACCTTTTGCCCGCCGTCTTGTTGAAGTTAATTTTCTATAACCTATCCCTTAGGAACGGTACATCTTGTTATGGATAAAAAGTATGCCATGTAATTTTCTATACTCTTGAAAACGTGTCCACTACATATCACGATGATTAGATGAGCAGTTGAGATATGATGCTATAATAGATAAACATACTCACTGTTGCACTAATAATATTAGTTAGGTCAAGGATTAAAAGACTCAAATTTAATAAATTGCTTTCATCTCAAATTAACTGTATAATCGCCATGTGAAATACGTGGAATTTTCTACAAAATCTTCGAGTAATTTTCTTAATTGCTAAACATTCTAATACTTCAATTTGTCATCTTGGAAACAGTATTTGTCAAATGCAACACTAATTATCTGTCATTTTTTTTAGTTTGATTGTCTCTTGTGAAAATCACAAGAGTCACACAAAAATCACCATAGTTTCGGTAATTGTTTTCTTGTCTTTTTGATAATAACGAGGTAACGAGTAGGCATCCATGCCCACATATGTGAGTTATAATCTATCTGATGGTAACAAATCGGTACTTGACCCGTTGGTCTATAGATATGTATAATTGATCTCAAACAGGATCACAATTTGTAATTAAGTTATAGCATTTCCTAATAAAAACAAAATATATTGGTACTACGTCCAACATACAAGTATATTACAGTGAAACGTCTTATGGGACTGCTTTCAAAGTGTGATCGCCAACCTTTTTGTGTGACAAAATGTGATGGGAGTGAATACTGTATCGGCTAAAGTGTTGAAAACATCGGTTCTCATCCGATCACCAAAATTCGTTGCTTAAACAACGCCGGATGCGGTCAGTTCTCAAATAGGTGACCGCCTAGGAATGTGACGTTGGTTTTTTGTTGTACCTTCTTAATTAAAATGTTTCCCTGTAACACAAAAGTTTTACTTGTATCCATTGCCTTTACGACACATAACAACACATTTCTACACACATTTTTAGGTGGTAGAGCCACGCTGAAACTATTATTGGTTTCAGCACGAATGGATCGGCTTGCTCGGGGTAGTATCACCCCCTCACCGAAAACCGACGTGAAGTAAGAGTGCTTGCATTGTTGCGTTTTGTTTGTTCGTTCGGTCAGTGAAATCGCCGGAGGCCCATCTCCTTCCTCTCCCCTCTCCTCTTCTCGCTCTCCTTCCATCTCCTCTTCTCATCCCATTTCCTCCAAAACACAGGCTGGCAACGCACTTACGACTCCTCTGGTGTTGCCTATGTCTATGAACGGTGGTGATCACTTAACATCAGATGACCCGCCTGTTCGTTTACCTCCTATATGACATTAAAAAAAACATACTATTTTTACTTATAGGTCTATTTTAATTATACATTTAACCTGGTACTAAATAGTCAAATGTACCAGTTTGTACTAATAATCGAGTGTTTACCATAATTAAGCAGAAGTAGAGTCTACTACTACTTGACTAGTTATTAATCGGTACTAGGTGTCGAATAAAAAGCGGTCAACAGCTAGGTTAAGGTTCATTCTCAAGTAAATTGTAGAATCATTTACATTTCACTAGCTATTTTGTAACTACTATTTCGTATTCAGTATATTTGTATTTATTTTTCAAGATATTTACTTATACTACTTCATGATCTGTTGTGTATCCTAGCTAATCTACGAAGCAATACATTCGATTTTGACGAAACCATTAAAGATAAACATAAGACTTTAATATTGCTATCTAAGTTAGAATAATAATATACAATACAATATACAATAATAGTATACAATACAATATACAATAATAATATACAATACTATAATAATCTTTTTTATAGGGAATAGGTAATTTAGGTTTATCACATATAACTTAAAATCATTACAACGAAAGGGTATCCATTTACTAAAAATTATATGGTAATATTAAAAATAATTATTACTTATCTCTATTCCACATAAAAAAATAAACTTTATAAATATTATATACACAGATTATTTTATATGAATTTCTTCATATTTATGACAATTAAAAAGAGATTATAAATAAATCCTTACTAAAATACTGTAGATGCAAATGTGAGTTATTTTTTATTCACATTCACGCCTTATCTACTTAACTGAACAACATGAAATTTATCACACACGTTATCAGGAGTTTAGAAAAGGATATACGATACCTTTTAACTCGAAAAATATATTGTTACTAAGGGATAGAATTCAGTAATAAAAAGCGTATGTATGTCGCTGCCGTTCTTAATTTGGACCAAGCGATAACTTGTTTGCTATAGCTAGCTTTTATTAAGATGCCGCGCTTGGTAAGTAAGATAATGGGGAGTGGTCTGAGGTGTGTTATGATTTCTTGGGTGAAAATGTTCCGCGGAGATGAAGTATGGCCGTTATTATAGAAGAGCGGCTTCTTATGACTTTTATGTTGAATTTAAATAGCTGTTGAAAGGTAATTCGAGGTAAATTATGTTTTATTACGTTTTTTACATGAAAGTGAGAACCGCTGTGAATTTTTATTTATATTTTTTTATAAAGTATGAATTTAATTTACAAGTTTTGTTTAATAAGCTATCATGTTTGTGTATGCATTCCTAGGTATATATTGTCCTTAAAATTTATAAAGAGTAATTAATACCTGTCCATTGTATGGCTTAGTGGTAAGTATTTTCAGACACATCGATTGATGTATTTGCGAATCCTTCTAAATGTGCCGTAGTTTTAATTGAAGAAAAGTACTGGCCTCTAATTTAAAATATGTCGCCAAGCATCTATGTGTGTGTCCTGGCATCTACATTTGAAAACCATATCCAATAGGTTTAACGTATTTACCGTCTTGGACCACATTGTAGGTGGCAGAGTCACGCTGAAGCTATGGCTTCAGCATGAATGGATCGACCCCCCCCTGGGTACTACCACCCGACCTACAGAAACACCGACGTGAAGTAACAGTGCTTGCATTGTTGCATTTTGTTCGGTCAGTGAGAGCGCCGAAGGCCTACCTCTTCTCACCTTCCACCTCTTCTCTTTCCTTCCTCCCCTTCTCCCCCAACACAGGCTGGCAACGCATTTGCGTCTACTCTGGTGTTATAAGTGTTTATGGACGGTGGTGATCATTTAACATCAGGTCACCCACCTGTTCCCGTGACATATAAAAAGAACATCATTATGTAACATGAAATGAGGTCGTGGTTAAACACTAAAGGCTATTTCAGATTAGTATGTTTTGTTGTAGCAGTAGCCGAATCAAGATATATGGTCAAAAGTGAGGTAAATCGATGCAAAATAACTGTCAACAATTTTTTTGCTATATTTAACTTAAATTATTATATATTAACCAATGAAATGTAGTTAACAACTCTTTGGAATTAGTTTTTGGCGGTATTTCAGTCTGTTATATATTTTATTCATAATCTTATGTTATTTGACTCTATATTGTGTAAATTTGGTGGTGTTTTACGTAATATAGTTAGTTTGTTGTGCATAAGTGAAGTGAATGGAAAATAATACCATGGAGCATAAAATGCTGATATGCCACAAAAACTCCCTGGAAGGTTCTAGCAAGGGATCCACCATGTTGTTAGAATATTAATTCACCCGATGCTTAATATTGAAATGATCGCACGACGCTTGTGATATTATTGACTACGTGAAAATGTAATAATCGGAAAGATTGATTGCCAAAAATAAAGTAAAAAAAAATCTTTGGAATTAGGTTTATTAAAATAATCAGAAATATATATTTTAATTTTATATATAAAATAGCTGCCCATCCTAGCTACGCATCGGTGTACTAACTGTACTAACCAAGCGAATGTGATCAAATATTCCTTGAACGTCAATCTGTCAATTGTGTCAATATTTCCTAAGATCTGCCTACTGTCTTCTGATTCACTAATTCATTCACGTTTTTATATGGAAATTGTTATACTAATCTTTGGAGTCTCCAAATTTATACAAACATTTTATTTTTAATACAAACCTTCATATTAAACATATAAAAGAATAAAATCAAATCAAACAAGCCGCAAACTCATCTAGTCTCTATCTAAAAATAGAGCAAATATATGTCGTAGATAGCCTTCAATAGTGTTCAAATAGCCTAACATCCGAGATATATGTTAGGGATAGCCTATTGTCCTGGACATCACCTACAATAGCATTTACAGGTCTCGTGGGCGTTACCAGAGTGTAACGCAAGCACAAAATAAAGCATTCAGTATCTTATTGTTTAATCATAGTATACACGATATGATTATATCTAGACAAAAAACTACTTCATTGTTTGTATCTTAATCTATCTGATTTTACCAACTATAATAACAACATTCAAGGTCCAATTCGATTAATTGACTCTAAATTAATATCTCGGATCATTAACCCCTATCCATACCTATAGCTACTTTTTATAAAGAAGAACTTCAGAATCCAGTTACGTCTGCTAAACGTATACATAGCGCCTCGACCACGTCGAGGCAGATTGCCTCTTCTTCAAGGTTGTTTGATTTATTTTTTTCTCGAACTGACTACGCTATTGGCCTTATTTAGGGCCTTCACAGCTTCACCGGACTACTGGTTGTTTGATGGAACTCGCTGTACTATTATATATATATATATAGTGCTACGCGTGATCAATATTAGTATATTTAAATTATTTCACACAATAATATTTAATTTAAAATTATAAGAAAATACATTACATTAAACGCAGATTTAACACAGTTTTATTTTAGCAATAAATTATTATTTAAATTATGACAAATAAAAAACGACAAGGAACTTCCGGCGAACATGTTAAGATGACTTCTCAGTTAAACTCCCATTTGTCTAACACGATACAATAAAGTAACATTAAATATCATTTTACATATTTACACAGTAACAACATTACAATAAATTATATAGTATGAAATTGTAATTTATCATACTATTTGTCTTATTAATGAATGTCTTCAATTATATAACAAAGAATCAATCGGTCTCGACTACTTCCCCCGACAAATATTTTACCATAAATATTGGTCGAATGCCATCAGTGTGTTATATAACAAAGAAATGTGGCTTTCATTTTTACTTTTTTTTTCAATGAACCGGATTGTAAGTCGATGAAATTTAATTTGTTTTTGTAAATACTTTTTGGCAACTAAGTTGTTTCTCTCCGACTGCTGCTTACGAAATTGAGTTTATCTCTACGTAATTGTTGAAAAACTCAATTTGAAACAGTCTGTATTGAAACATCTCAGGGTTCTTTAAAAAAGAAAGAATGTAAGAGTGAATTAATCAGAGGAAACAACGAATAAAGCTGACTTTTAATTTTTTTTTTCATTTCAGATCGACAGTCACTTCGTGTGGGAGTTAAGATGTGAATTGAGTGATTGTTTAGTATGTGATGAACTCGATTCAGTGACGTGCGTTGTATACAATGCGAAATGGCGCGCAAGAGCCGCCACCCGGCACGCTTCACCTCCCATTGGGCTTTACTACTAGTTTGTTTCGATGTTGCAGGTACGTAATCATTTTGTATACTCTCTACAACGTAGTTCCTTATAACGAAAAACGTTACTTATATTGCCGCGGCTGTTACATTTTATATAATTAAATTTAGATCAATGATATAAGTAAATCGGTTATTATATCATTAGTGTGGATCGTCTGCACTTAACAAATTTCAGTTAGAATAGATATCTACCACATATATCATGCATTCCTTACCATCATGGCTAGAAAAAGCCTTAGCATTTACCTACAGATTATTTATTACCTTTGTTATACAGATACCTTTACAGTTAAACCTAAATGTACATAACATTTCTACCTCTTTATTGTGTAGGTATAAAATATTTCTTTGTTATTCTTAAAAGTCATATCTTATATTTATCTACACGAGTATACGGTCTCCGTGCAGGAATAAAAGGAAAACTTCTCATAACGAATAATAAGAAAAGTTATAGTGTGATAAAGTCACGGGTAAATGCGAACACGTATGTTTTATTTGTGTACTTTTACTCGGAGACTAATAAGCTCATTTCGTTCCTACTGCGTCGTATGTAGATCGTATCTGAAACGAATTTCGCTCTGGAATATGAGGTTCGATGGAAAATATTAAAATAAATGTAAAGAAAAAAGTATAACTCAACAGAATAGACACCTCGAGTGAAAGCCAAATTTACACGTTTAAGGCTTGTTATTCTACATGTATTCGCAAGATGCAGTGGGTTTTGGCGGCGGCGCGGCAGTGGGGATGGGGAATTTATCGCTGCCGAGCGTGGTTTCGGGAATGCTCGGCAGCGAACAGGCTTCGCCATCTATGACCTCCTTCTGCGAGGAGATCATCTCTTAGAAGGAGGCGACGGAGAGAGCCTGCGAAGCAGAGCCGCTAAGTAGCCGTCTCCGCCAAAGGAGACCCGGCGGGCGGAAGCCCTTTGCCCAACTCCTCCCGCCACCGTAGCCTTATCTGAGTGGATAAGTCGGGGGGCTCATCTCCTCATTGCACAGATCCGGTGGACGAGGGGCGGCAGCTGGTGTCTACCCAGTCTGCCTATTTACAGGTAGGGTTCCGGCGGCCACCTTCCGCCGGTCGGACCGTTGGGGCGGTTATCCAAGGGGAATAGCATAGACCGATCACTTGCCGCCCCAACAATTACGGTCTATCGGTACACCATGGGGTTTTAGTCCGTGTGAGTCGGACATAACCCACCCTCTCTACCGGGAGGGTGGCGTATCCATAAGGGATTTCCTCACGTTAAAAAAAAAGAAACATTGAAGAGAACGTGGAAAATACCTATTTTTTATAATCGTAATTCTTTAATTTATAAAACAATGCAGGTATATATTTATGTACGCATGTAAGAAGTTATACTTCTTTAGTTTTATTACAGAGACTGATAAAATCATAACTTTCCCTTTTAACGTCGTAGTCGAGTAAAGAGACACTAAATGCAATTGATAACGTTTTAATTAAAGATCATAATGAACTTGCAAAACTTTAAAGTTAATTTTCTATGTATCTGTGTAAATAGTATACGATAAGTAAGATACCAAAAACATAAAAGAAACTGTTTATGAAATAATGTATTAATGAAATAACTACGGGGCAGTCTTTGTATCCGTCCTTGATATCTAAATCTTCCTATAAGTAAGTCCATGCCAAAAATTGGATATTTTGGTCTGTATTTCTATTCTCATTATTGATACCATTACTTTGCTCAATTTGTAATTACACAGCGATTACGTGTTTATTTGGAGAGCGCCAAAAATATTGTAATCACCGTAAGCCCAGAATGACACTAAAACGGAATAAACTGTGTTATTCAAATGGTTCGTTCATCCATAATGACTTAGTATAAATCAATGACAGAAAATAAGTGTCAAATAAGATCTGAAGATACTCAAAACACACTTATTCATGAACCGTTTAGAAATTTAGGCTAAAGTTGACGAGGTAATGTGGTTCACGTATAACACTGAAGACTAACATTGCGAAACATTTGAAATAACGACAATTAGTATATATTTGAAGCGATAAATTAGATTTAGCAGGTTTGATTTGAATACTTCACATGCCATAATAAAAACATAGTATAGTTGTATTACTTTTTCCATCTGGCTAATTATTCTTAGAGTTAAGTATATTTCCCTTGAGACTTAGCTTGCTATGTCATAAGTGAAGTTAGGTTAATTTAACATCAAATGACAATATGGTCAAATGCTAGAGGCGAGTTCGAAGAAGCTGTCTCGCTAAGCATGAAAAGTTAAAGAATAAAAACGGAAAACCAATTTCGATAAATTGGCTATAGAATATAAATTATGATATTTATTGCTGCGGCTCGTCTTCTATTAATCACCCCATGGCGCAGCGCACGCGTATATTCATGGGAAGGGTTAATAATCCCTGAAAACAATAAATCTTTTCTCATATGTTCGAAACGTTCCACCGCTCATTATAGAGTATTGTTTATTGTAACAACGTTCGGTATTAAACTGTACGTGTAATTAAGAGGTATAATAACATATTGCTGATTAAGTCACGAACATAGTGTGATTTACGAATGACACTTATGAATTATCTTTAATACATTGTGCATAAAATAAGATACTTTTTACAATAAAGGCTATGTAATTAAATACGCAATCGAATCACCAATGTAGAGGTCCAAAGAGAACCAATTTAATTGAAATAACCTCAGAATTACTAGGCAAGTACTAGAGCATATTCCATATAGAACAGATGACCAATGAAGCTGAACAGTATTATATTGGTGACCACGTATTGACAAACGTAACGCTGGTAAACTTGCCACAAGGTAAGCCTGTCGAAGGTTGCAGGAACAAGTTAAATGCGAACAGTGCGTGGCACGTAGTTATGGCGACATTTCTAAGTGACGAATATTAAAAGGTGGCAGTATTTAAAGTAAATTAATATATAGATGGTAGCAAGTAGAAATAATAAAATTCGTGCAAAGATCGTGCATTAATGTCTGGTGCAAATATCAGACCTCTACTATAGGCTGGCATCCCATTGTGTCAAATATTATAGTGGACGTTTCTTTGTACTTCCGCTTGGAATTGATTGCCTGCTACTACATCTCACTGCAACAAAAAACGTATGATTCTTACAAATAGTCAGGCGGAAGTGCAAAATAACGCCCACTATAATATATAATGAGGGATTTCAGCAAACTAAAGCTTTCTTCAATTAAAATAAAAAAAAAACCAGCATGTCGTTTGATAACTGGATATTCATGGACTGATCTCGGAATACGGCAATTTTAGGGTCTGATTAAGGCAAATGATACATGCATGGTGATCACAGTCCAGTATGACACAATTTCCATGTCCAACAGTCCAAGTACAGATTTCTAAACAAAAATTAAATTTGTTATGATCCCAACTCCATATTGGGTTCAAAACGAGCTCGTTGTTGTACGATGTATCATGTTTTACTGATGCTAAATAATATCTCATTATGTTACACGTTCGAGGGTTGGAAGCTTTTACGAGTTTTATGGGATCTAGAATTCCATTATCATATTTTAGGATTTATGCAAACGACGCCGAAATGGGAGACCGCGATGATTAACTTCGAGTCTTGAATTATTGTAATTTCATTTCGATTGTTGGAACCGCGTTGAATCAATTATGCCAATTTAGAAGGCCCACAAATGACTTTAGATCACTACATGATAGGTTAACAACATACTTTCACCTAAAGTAAACTATAACTTAATTTATCGCAATAGACAATTGACAACGAAATTGTAAAATTAAATAGCTGTAGATATGTTACAAGCGCTTCGCAACGCCTTGTGAAAACTTGGCTAACTAGCTTATTTTTTACGGCTACCCCGTCAATCCGCCCATATCTAAGCATCATATATCTATTACTTTTTCGGAGATAAAGATTTTGAGAATATGCCATCTTACTTTCACATTTTATCTAAGACAGTGTATTGTTTTGTCATAACGTCATGTAGGTAACATATTTAAAGTTTTTTAGTTATAGTATCATTGTTTAATACATACTTTATTTAAATTATAGCGCGAGTTGTAGAGCAAAACTAAAAAAGAATAATAACAGTTAAGTGTGACTAAGGGTTCCCGAGTTAAATGTAAGAAAACACAATACTAAATAAAGACTTTTTTTTCTATGGTAACACGACAATGTGACTGCACCGTGTCTGTTGGTGAGTTTAATGCAACTTAAAGATGACGGTAACCATGAATATGTCTACAATACTTTGCCAGTTGGTGTTATCATGCATACCTACAAGCCGTTCCACGCGTTCGTTCCCATATGTGACAAACTAAACAAAAAAGAATTTTAAAGTGAACACTTAAAATTATATGAGGAAATGGCAGATATAACTAAATGATGGGATAAACCTTCTAAATTAATAACGTAATTTCAATGAAGTTGGGAAAACTGAATTAATTGCTTCATATTTAATTCTTTTACTTGTATTAATATAAAAAAACCATGGTCATAATATTGTCAATGTAAAACAAACTTTAATCCGTTCATAAAATAGCTGACCTCATGACCAATGCTTCGTGGTCTTAACACGAATAGTGTTTAATAAAAGGGTCAGACATGTTTGGGTCACGTGCTGTGTCTTTGGGGTATTACAATTACTTACGTATGTTATAATTATATTATTTTTATCACAATTTATTAATTTTAATTTTATTAACGATTTGAATTTACTACTGTCCATTATAAATTGTCTGCGAATTGTCCAATTTTTTGTACGACGACAAAAATAAATTCGATTTTTTCCATAGTATGTTTTTGCAATTGTTTCAGAAAATATTCTAGGGTAATCTGTAAGCTTTTCGAAGATAAAACACTAAGCTAGATAAGACACGACGATTTTGTGGTACTACTTGACTATAATGCCTCTAAAGAGAAAATTTACACAGTGCCTCTCTTGGTTACCGTATTTCGAAATCAGTCACTGTGCGTTTAATTGTCGAGAGATTTAGCATAACGGCAGTGATTATAATATAATAACAATGAAAATAATTCATTTCTCAATATATTTTACACTCGTAAATATGGTTAAACTAGGCTTAGCCTGGTGCTTGAGCAATATAACTAATAATATATATGCAAATGTGAGTTTGTTTATTACGTTTGCACATCTTAATAAACCAACTGAACATCATAAAAACTGCATAGATATTACCAGGGTTACAGAAAATGATACATGACACACTAACAGCCCCGGTGGACCTTGTCCCGTAGTTATAATAAAAATAACTTTGACAAATTATATAGGTAAACCCTCATTAATAACTTTATCTACTAATGAAAACCACATAAAAATTCTTTCTGTAGATTTAAGTTTATCGTGAACAAACAGACAATCGTAATAGAGGACTTTGTTTTATAATATATATTGATTTCATCCAGAAAAACGGTACCAACTCCTATCGAAGTTGCAAACAAAAACTAGTTATTTATATATATACCTTTTTTTAAATATTTACTTAATAATTATTATGTTATGTATTGTTATAAATTCGATTATAGCTTATTAAAAACCAAGTTAACGGTAAGTTTAGTTAGGCAGTGCTATGTTAACTTTTCCATCAAAGCGACCCAGAACCTTTCATCCTTGTATAAATAAACTAGCCGACTATGCAAATCAGGATTAACAGATGAGTCATTACGTTCATGTTAATTTACTGACTACTCAGAAACTTCAAATAAGCCGATTCGAAACCTACGAATAAATAATTTGGGATACATCCGAACTTTACAGACAGCTTCTAATAAAGTGAATGAATTAATTATGAATAGTAGTATCCATTGTAAAATTTATCTATATTTTAAAATATCACAGTATTATAAAACAGCATTTTACTGTGTACACGTACACTTATATCAATGACTAGCCTCTGTCCACGATTTCGTCTGCGTGGATAAGTTATTTTAGGCTAACGCTAGCTAAATCAGCTGCAGTATTAATACACTGACGCCTGATGCACGGGATAAGGGACTCTCCTACTTGGAGGTTCTGAAACGCATAAAGGCGGAAATCAAGTTAACCGACATCGGCATTTCTGGCATCCGATGGAGAAAGGCGGCCACTGGTGGCTATCTGTTAGAGATACCTGGAGCCGCCAGTGGCGATAAGGCTGATACCCTTGCAATGAAAATCAGAGAGGTTGTCCCAGAGGGTCTTAAGGTATCTCGGCCCATGCGTTGTGTGTGCCTGCGCATTTCAGGCCTGGACGAGTCTGTCACGGCTGATGAAATCACTGCAGCTGTGGCCAAATACGCAGAGTGTCCCCTGATACACATTAAGACCAACGGCATCCGTCCCGGCCCAGGAGGACTATGGACGTCAGTGGTTACATGCCCGGTGGCAGCGGCCAAAAGATTACATGATGGGAAAAAACTCTTGATTGGGTGGGTGTCGGCGCAGGTAAAAGTCCTGCCATTCACACCGGTCTACTCCTTCAGAACCGGGGGTCTGTTAACACGTGCTTGCGGCAGCAGGGCGGATCGATAGTGGACGTTACGTTCGCTAGTCCTGCTGTAGCATGTCGTGTTCGGGGCTGGAGTGTCCTAGAGGGAGTGGAGACCATGTCGGATCATCGTTATATACGGTTTGATGTCTCCACCAAAAACTCGGACGAGCCAGCCCGTAGGGCCCCCGATAGTGAAGAGCCGCGGTGGCCGCGGTGGGCGCCTTGATCGGGAGGCATTTCTCGAGGCCGTCGTCTTACAGGCCTTGGTAGATGGAGAACCATCAGACAGGCCTGTTGACGTCGATATAGAGACGGAGTATCTTCGTGCGACGATGACGCGTGTCTGTGACGCCGCAATGCCCCGTGTAAGGGGGTCGATTCCCGCCAGACGTCAGGTGTACTGGTGGCCTGCGGAAATTGCGCAACTGCATGCTGCGTGTGTGGGGGTCAGGCGCCGGTACACCCGACATCGACGCCGGCGGAGTCACGAACAAACCGCGATGGCCGTGGAGGAGGAGCTCTATGAGGGATACAGAGCTGCTAGAATGGCGCTTCGGAAGGTCATAGAGCGCAGTAAGGCTCTGGCGAGAGAGGAGCTGCTTGAGGCGCTAAGTCGGGATCCGTGGGGGCGCCCATATCGTTTAGTTCGTGACAAATTGTGTCACAGGGCCCCCCCGGTAACCCAGAGTCTCGAGCCTCAGCTTCTCCGAGAGGTATTGGCGGCTCTGTTTCCCTCAGCATCAGAGCATACGCCTCCTACGATGGCTCCGCCTGAGCCTGCAAGTGCGCCCAATGCGACTGAGGACTACGACAACGATGACGAAAATGCGATACCCGAGGTGACCTGGGAAGAGACGAGGGCGGCGGTGCAACACCTACGTATCAAGAACACCGCCCCAGGACCAGATGGCATACCTGGTCGTGCATTGGCCCTGGCTTACGAGGCCCTTGAACCCAGACTAGTGAGGATTTTCACTGTGTCGCTTCAGCGGGGCCAGTTCCCGCGTTTGTGGAAGACCGGCCGACTGGTCTTGCTGAAGAAGGGGGGGGGCGCCCAGCAGACAGTCCTTCCGGGTACCGGCCCATTGTGTTGTTGGACGAGGTTGCGAAAATGTATGAAAGGATAATCGCAGGCCGTCTCGTCCAGCATCTAACACGAGTCGGGCCGGATCTGGTGGATAACCAGTTTGGTTTCCGCCAGGGGCGCTCCACCATAGACGCAGTGATGAGAGTAAAGATTCAGGCGAAGGAAGCTGTTGCCCGGGGCGAAGTGGTGTTGGCGGTGTCCCTCGACATCGCCAACCCTTTTAACACATTGCCTTGGGCTAGCATCAAAGAGGCGCTTCGTTATCATGGGGTGCCTCACTACCTCCGCCGCATAGTTGGGGCGTACCTCTCAGAGAGGTACGTAACCTTCCCAGGTCAGAATGGCAGGGAAAGTCGACGAGACATCGTATCCGGTGTTCCGCAGGGGTCTGTCCTGGGTCCCCTCTTGTGGAACATCGGATATGACTGGGTGTTGCGCGGTGTTTTACTCCTCCGCGGTGTCAGCGTTGTCTGTTACGCAGACGACACACTGGTGCTGGCCCGAGGGAGTACGCAACGCGAGGCCGCGACGATAGCTACGGCGGGCGTCGCTCAGGTTGTTGACAGGATCCGGCATCTGGAATTAGAGGTGGCATTGCGCAAATCCGAGGCAGTGTGGTTTCACGGCCCTCGGAAAGCGCCACCTCAAAGAACCCAGATTCTTGTGGGAGGCGAGAGGGAGCGGACCACTAGGCTCCCCTCCCGCGGTCGACGAACCACACGGCGGCGATGGGTAGGGGATGACCTCCGGCCGCCGTAGATGGGGCCTGGGGGCGATGGACACGGGCATATCGTCGCCCTGGCAGTGCAAACTGCACAGGCCCATGTGATGGAGTCGCATTGTGCCGATGCGACTCCCACAGTTCGTCAGGGGGGGGGGGGTCTAACACCCACTCCCTCCTTGAGGGGTCTACCTTACTTGATCCCTCAGACCGCAGTCAGGGCCGTTAGAGAGCCCACACCTGTCGGGGGAGCAGATGCAGTGCCAGTCGGCAGTTCCTGCTCCCCCGCCAAAAAGGTGTATGAAGGCACCATGGGGTTTTAGTCCGTGCAAATTAGACATAACCCATCCTCAGCTGTCCCACGGGATGGGTATCTGTTAGGGATTTCCCCATGATAAAAAAAAAAATAAATAAAAAAAAGGCTAACGCTAGCACGCAGCGGAAGCTCTCAAGAAGAAAACAAAACAGATTTTGAAACAAACTTCATTGGTACTCCACTCCTATTGGTCTTATCGTGGTTATATATAGCCTGTAACCTTTCTCAATAAATGGGCTATACAACTCTGAAAGAATTTTCAAATCGAACTAGTAGTTTCTGATATTACCCCCTACAACGTTACAAACTCAGAAACTTTACCTTTTTATAGTATTAGTATAGATATATACTTTCGGCTGAGTATTTTTAATTTTAATTAGAAATTCACTATACGGATCAATTTCCATACAAACGTAAGAAAGTACACTAATGAAGAACAAAATAATAGTGCTAGTGAAGAGTGTGGTAAAGAACGAAGTGTTAGAAATAGTTAAATCCAAGAGTAATCGAGAGGTACACCTGATTTACATAAAATTACATCTCCCACAAGCAAGCCACGAAACGTTTGCACGATCAAGACTCGTACCGTACCCTTCTGTAATCAATAATGCAACAGTTATAGAATAATAAATGATCTGTAACTCTATCACAGTCTATTGCAGATCAAGTATGTTAGGCGACAACATCTATTCCTGTTTAAATTTAAGCAGACCAACCGAATAATCAAACGTAAGAGTATAAGTATAACATATACAATATACAGTTTGTAAGTAACTGTATGAAACACATTGAAAACAATTTCTGTCTTCTTATAAATCATATTCGTAATCCTGATATTTTTTTAAGTAACTTTAAAGCAGCCACGTACATCATTTCGTTCCTTGTTATTTAAATTTTGCAGGGAGCCTCGTTTCCAGTATAGAAGAACTTTTGATATAATCATGGGTTAGGACGTATCCCGCACTGACGTCACCTATAGTATAACTGCCTCATCGTTCAGCACTCCTTTGCTTCTGGTTCTATTACAGTCCAGGAGATATCGCTGTTTTAGAAAAATTCTATAATACTTTCGCTATTCGAATCATCAATTTTCTTGTCGTTGATGAAGCACTGTGGAAGACAAGAATGCTCAGCTTAGAGCATTATCGAAAAGTAGCTTGTCTCTCATTGTTTTGTAGGTTTCACTTTGGAGAGTGTGCAGAGGAATTACACAATATAATTCCACCGTCTCTATTCCATCAGAGGACGACTAGACGCCGTGAGGGTTTCCACCCTTACGTGGTTGATATTCCCGTAATTTCTACGAAGGGATTTGCTTCCACATTCATTATGCTTACGGCTAAGGAGTGGAATTCACTCCCGGCTTCTGTCTTCCCGTCGTCTTATAACTTGGGAGTCTTCAAGAGTAGAGTTAACAGGTATCTAGTGGGTAAGCGCGATACATCATCGGCCTCATCGTCATTTACTATCAGGTGAGATTGTGGCCAAGCGCCTACCTGTTGTACATAAAAAAAAAATTATATAGTGGAGGAACGTGAGTTCCATATTTCGAACTTTTACCACGACTTTTTGATGATATACTGTATATAGATGGTATACTGTATGCTCCTGGAAGTGTTTCGAACTGCTGTATGCGATTGTGAATGCTGAACCCGCTGCAAGAGAATACTAGACCAATGAACGACGTCCTACTTCCATCTTCACATCTCCCCTTCGCTCATCGGTTTTTGACTTGCTTGCGTTTCCAGGTAGTTTTGTTTTGTCAGAGAGCTCACACCTGTCGGGGGAGCAGACGCAGTGCCAGCCGGCAGTTCCTGCTCCCCCGCCAATAAGGTGTATGAAGGCACCATGGGGTTTTAGTCCGTGCAAATCGGACATAACCCATCCTCAGCTGTCCCACGGGATGGGTATCTGTTAGGGATTTCCCCATGATAAAGAAAGGGGGTAATCTTAGGAAAAAAAGGTAGTTTTGTTAGTTGTAATACGGGGAAATGGTGGTGTTTTTGAGATTATAAAAAATGAAAGATCAAGAACTTTAATGAGAAGTTGGCTGTGCAAAGATAGTAAAATGAGGGCAGACGTGGACATAGAACGTAAATTTAAATGCATCATTACAAAATTGTAGATCTTTCAATTTTTTTTCAACCCCCTTAAATTCTTAACATTTATAGAAAAGTAAAGGATGGATAAAACTGGGCAAACGACATATTTCAAGAATTCATCTTGATCAATTTTTTTAATTTATTCTGACACTGGGCACGCATTTGAAATCTTTAATAGGTTTTTTATAGAAGTCGGCAGAAAAATTTCAATGACGGGAAACGTGTAATCAATGGGCGTACTCTCTACGAATGTTTAAATTCATAATCGGAAAATGAAAGGCCAATTTCCCGGAGCTAATATACGTCATACGTAAAACGTCGAAGTTTTAACTATCTATGGAAATTCATAATTACAATACACAAGTCCGATAAATGAATATTCCCAATAACAAATAGAACGCTAGTAAATTTCTAATACGCCGTAAATCAAAACAATAGTTCGACAGGTCTAAAATCTAAACGTTATAACAAAGCGAATTTATCGAATACCGAAAATGTTATCGAGGACGGTAATAATAACGATACAACTTAAGGGTTATTGGAATAGTTCAAACTGGAATCGTAATGAAGACGGTCAACGGATGATCTTAAAATAGGGTCAGTACTTACAATAATATGTTGAATCTTGACACATTGTATTATTCAAGGTTTAAATAGAAGCTTCTTTATAAATTTGAGTAATTATTAATACACGTCAAAAAAAGGAGGTTCTGTGTTCGCCCCGTATGTGTATGTTTAAATGTATCTGATTTTCCAAAAAAAATATTGACTGGATTTCGATATACAGTTTTCGTTGTTGGATGCTCATTTTTTCAAGGAATGTTATAGTACTCATATCATAATATATTAGGATCTAATTACGATCTTCGGAAATAGTTAATAAAATCGTTCAACAACATAACACGAAATGACTCGCGATTGCTCTAATATAATATATTTCAATGATATTTTGTACTATGCCATTGAATATATCTATGAATTGTATTCACCATTCTATAATATACAAATATGCCTAATAGGGTTTTAGGAGGAGTTTTTGGCGGGGTTTTAACCTGTCATATAGTGGGTTTTATATTTTATTCATATTATATTGTGTTATTTGACTCTATATTTTGTAAACTTTTATGTAATATAGTTAGTTTAATATGCATAAGTGAAGTGAATAGAAAATAATACCACGGCCCATGACATACTGAGATGCCACAAAAATTCTTTGGAAGGTTCTAACAAGGGAGCCACAATCTTGTTAGAATATTGAAATAATCACACGACTCTTGTAATATTATTAACTATACGACGATGGTAGCAACAATCTGAAGGATTGGTTACCAAAAACAAAGTTAAAAAAAGGTCTTAGGAGCAAATTTGAATTTTATGCTAACCAAGAAGTATAAATATGTAATGAGTGATCTTAGATTACATCGCCATTTAATGTCAGATAACACAATAGTGATACGCTAGAAATATAGATAAAAAAGTGTGTGTGTACTTATGTATACGCATAAGAAGTTATACTTCTTTGACGTAACAAGGTAAAGATCTTTTATACAAAAAAAAATATATCTTTCGCCTTATTCTACGTTTGTACAAAAAACGACACTAACAATAGAAAAAAGGTATGTGATACATTGAAAGTTTTAATAATAAGATAATTAAACTACAAATACAAAAAAAAACAAAATGTTGATTATAGCTAACTTCAAGATGTCGATATTTCGTGACGGTGTGCGCGCGCATCGTATAAATTTACTCTCATCATGTTTCCCTAACGCGCCAAAAGAATTATAACTTCAAAAATCTCACATTCACTGTTTCAATTAAACTTAAGCCTTAAAATAAGTTAAAGAAATCAATGCTTATAGAAAAAAAACGAGTTCTATTTTAGTAAAATATTTATATTTATTTCTAAGCTTAGTTAATAAGATCTTCAAACGAAATATTATTTGATAGATGATTTTCTGTATATATAGTCGGAAGATCATTCAGTTTGGATTACATTTTGGGAGCTCTAAATTGATCCGTCTCTAGTACCTCATTATCTTCAACTACGACCCTGCTTAGGGCTTGTAATCTCGCTTTCTACACTACTAGTCTCACATGATTATGAGTTACTGATATCTGTCTCGATACATGCTCGAAATATAGTAGTATTTTTTAAAGCAAAACTTCTTATCGAAGGGCTTTGAAATTTTTGGGTGATGAAAAGTTGTGGGTGTAAACACTGTGTCGGGTAGACTGGGAGCAGTGTCTCGCTTGCCTTAGGGGGTATTGGAGAACATTCAGATATATGCTCTTCTCGTTTTCTATTTGAAGGTTTAACTTCTATAGCTTGTGAACTACACACTATTGTTTTGTGTTAATTTATTATTGTGAAAGTGCAAAGTAGTCTTAAAATTTTCGCCAATTTTCCGACACACTTGTTTCTGTAAAAAAACACTAAGCCTACAAAATACTTATATATTTTTTATGATCGAATCTAATAATTTATACACACAAATAGTTACCTCTTTCAGCGTACAATGACTTATTCCAAGCCATAATTAGAAAGCATAACGTCTCGATTGATGAAAGATTGGAGTTGAAGCAAAAGCGTTATTCACTGTCGGTACAAGGTATATCAGGTTCTATCTAATTTTAGTAAGATATTCTTTTCGACGAACCACCAGAGTGGTACTGGCTAGTAATTAGTTATAGTATAGTATAGTATATTAGTTATAATTCTTTAAGAATATTTTAACAGAACAAGAACGAGCGAGCGAGATGAACTCGTCACAATTTGAATTGAGTCTATATGTTGATTCAGACTATGCTCAAGTTATTTGTGAAAAAGTCATGACATTCTTTGTGATACTTTTAAAAGTTAAAGTTTATAAACGGACAAATAGACGTATAATTTTTTTTTTTAAATATATCTTATTATGTCATACTAATCAAATCAAAAATACTTTATTCATTTTGGGCCACAAAATACGCTTATGAGCGTCAAAGCTACCACCGGTTAGAAAAAACAACTCTATCTGGTTTATCTTTTCATAATACATATTTCTACAAGCATAGGTAGTTACAATCGTTTTTAGTGGATGCATAGAGAGAGACATCATTTCCTGATGTCACCTTCTTTCACATATTGATACATATTATAATAGTGTTAGTGTAAAAGTTATTAAAACATTAAAACCCGCTTGAACTCTTGTGTACGTGGTAGAGTCACGCTGATGCTATAACTGGTTTCAGCATTAATAGGTCGGCTCATCCGGGTTAGTACCACCCTCTTACAGAAAACCGATGTGAAGTAATAGTGCTTTGTTGTTGCGTTTCGTTCAGTCAATGAGAGCGCCCGAGACCCACCTCCTTTTTTTTTTATATCAAAGGAGGCAAACGAACTGGTGCGTCACGTGATGTTAAGTGATCACCACCGTCCATAGACACTAGCGACATCAGGGACGTTGCAAGTGCGTTGCCAGCCTGTATATGGGAGAAAGGGAGGGGAAGGAAAGGGAAAGAAGGAAAGAGGAAGGGACGTGGGCCTCCGGCTCTCTCACTGACCGAACGAAACACAACAATGCAAACACTGTTATTTCACGTCGGTTATCTGTGAGAGGGGTGGTACTACCCCGGAGGAGCCGACCCATTCATGCTGAAACCAAAAATAGCTTCAGTGGGCTCTACCACCTACAACCTCCTTCCCTCTACCTTCCCTCTCTTCCCCTACCCCCTCACCTTCCCCACCAACACAGGCTGCCAACGCACTTGCAACTCCTCTGGTGTTGCTGGTGTCTATGGCAGGTGCTTATCACTTAATATCAGGTGGCCCACCTGTTCGTTTTCCTTTTATGACATAAAAAAAAAAAATAATTATCCGGCAAAGCGATAATATATTATAGGACTTTGTTATAAAACCTTACATTATTACCTAAAAAACTGTTACTCGTCTTACTGAGCCTGAAACATGGAATTTCTAGTATTTATATTGTGTCTGTTAAGGTACAAACGCGAAGTTTATATAGTTTTATTGTAACATGTCAATGGAAATTTATTCAAATTTGCTTTAAAATGCTAGTATAATTAACACCACATTTGCATAACTACCTCTTATTTTTTAAAGGATATGTTAAAAGCGCAAAAAGCAATTTTTTTATTCAAAAAACTTGTTCGTTTGACTCGAAATCTGTGTTGAAATAAACGGAATATTTCCTAGGCGTCGACATGCCCTGCTTTCATTAGTGCGATTGCATCAAGCCATTTTTGAAACTATTCAGTGTAAGCACGTACTTACTTTCTAGCTTTCGTTGAATTGAAATGAATAGACGTTTTTTAAAAAGGTGTTGCTTGTTTAAAAGCTTTGGATGGCGCAAGTTTTACCCCAAACAAATTACCTGCTACTTTTAATTCTAAAAGTTACTGAAATGGAAGTGCATCGTAAGTGTGAAACTTGGGGAAAGTTATAAAAATGAGATAATATTCTATTTATTTCTCTATACTATTTTTTATAAAGCGGTAGAATTTGCATTTTTGTTTGAAGTAATTTTTGAAACTACTAATTTAGTCTTAAATACGATTTCATTAATAGATCGCTACGTGCTCACTGAGTAGACATAGGCTATATTTAATTTTTTTTTTTTTTTTAACGAAACACGACATAGTGATTGTACTACGCCTGATGTTAAGCATAGTACAATCCAAAAACATCGGCAACCACCGAGAGACAGATTATCCATCGCCGGTCGCTGATGTCATGCCGGCCATAATGACGAATGTCACCCGGTACTGGATATGCACAGGCTGATCCCGAAACGCGACGCGCAGAAGCGAGTCACTATGACGGGCTTTTTCGCCATATGCATGGTGGTTGCGACCCAGTCAGGCTGTAAAACCCTACCACCCCGCTTTCGCCATTGCCTTGTTCGTTATTCAGCAGGGTGCACCACGTGCAGGTGAGGTTGGCTTGGGTGTCTCAAGTCTTAAGATGTTACTCGACACCCCTTACACCCCAAATTATTAATTTATAAGTAACATCTCTTTACTATTGTGTCAGCGTACTTAAATAAGCTTGGAAATATGATCTATAAATACGACTGTTGGATATTAGATAACTACGTGATTAATCCGCGTGGGATATCGTCAACATAGACATTAACCATGTTCTTACAAAAAAGTTAAATAGGCATTGAACTCTTACTTAAAAAAAGTTTGATCACAAAAGAGTGTCTTACCCTTGTTTACAGATTGACATTATTTATATTGCTTGCATAAAAATCTTAAATCAAACTTAAACATGACTTTAACTAGATTTTTAATCTTACGCATTGTTTATTAAAACTTCTTTTTTTTATGTCCTAGGAGGCAAACGAACAGATGGGTCACCTGATGTTAGGTGATCACCATCGTCCATAGACACTTGCTACACTAGGGGAGTCACAAGTGCGTTGCCAGCCTGTGTTTGGGAGGAGGGCGGGGGGACAGGAAGGGAAGGAGGAAGGGGAAGGGGAGGGTAGGTGGTTCTCCGGCTCTCTCACTGACCGAACGAAACGCAACAATGCAAGCACTGTTACTTCACGTCGGTTTTCTGTGAGAGGGTGGTGCTTCCCCGGACGAGCCGACCGATTTGTGCTGAAAACAATAATAGCTTCAGATTGGCTCTACCACTACTAGTGTACTTGTGTTATACCCGAGTTTTGTTTTTGTAATAAGACCCTAAGAGTTCGGCTATTTTCGGTAATACTCGGTTTTCCTTGAAGAGCCGAAACTTCTTCAGTCCACGATAAGTTGCGTCGCACTACACTACCCGATTAGATCATTACGTCTCGCCTAACGTAATTTATGTCCTATATTTATACATATAATAAAAATGTAAATCTAAGGTACTGGCCTGTACTTTTTAGATTTTCGTTAAAAAAATTGTTGCAGATGTCTAGAAATAAGTAATAAAATACATTTTTATCATTTTAGTCAATGTTTGTCTGTCTGTTTGTATGAACATTCCTGCTAAAATACTGTGTTTACAATAAAACGATACAAAAAAACATAAGGCATATCTTCTTGAATAACTTAGTGTTAGTTTCATTAAAATCAGTCCACTTTATCAAAAGTTATTGTAATATTAATGACGTCGCGGTGTAAGTACGAGACAAAAGTAGATAAGTAAATGGACTTAATACATTCACATGAATTTATTAACCACTGTTATTTACGTAAGGTTCAACTCGAATGAAGTCACGGGCACAGCTAGTTGTGTATTGTTAGTATTAACGCTAGTACCTGGGCGACCGAGCCTAGCTCGGTTCTTTAAAAGACATTTTTTAATTAAAATAAACTGTAAGGTTTGCCTCATAAAATTAACATTTTTTTACAAAAAAAAATGTATCTCTTCTGCTGTCACTCGGATTTAAACTAGGGTTCAAGGTTTCTAAGCAACCGATTTCCATTTGAGCTATTTTTATTTCAACAGCGCCGGCGAAATTTACCTTTATATTCTAGCTATATTTTTTTTATTGTCTGAAAACTCAGTTAAAAAAAGTTTTCTACTAATAAAATCTAGCTAGATTGATTTATGGTCCCCGAAACTATCTACATCCTAAGTTTCACGGAAATAGAAGACGCCGTTTCCGAGATCCTGAATATATACAAATATAAAAATATACAAGAATTGCTCGTTTAAAGGTATTAGATAATTTCTATATGTTATGGCAGCCTTTAAAACTTTTATCAATTATTGGGGTATAACATTTTATAATATAATATCTCAAGTTTGATAGGTAATTTCCACAGTTTAGCGCTTTTTAACGAATAATAAAAAAGAAACAATCGCTTGACTTTTATGTGTTAGTGCAGATTTACGTGTATGAAATCACGCGTAGTCTGCAAATATCTCGTATAATATAAAAGGTCTCATATATGAAGGACTACAATCGGAATAATGTGGCATTGAACGTTTCAGTGACAAAATCTGTTTGTGAATATCTTTTTGTAAAAACGTTACTTGCGCTTGAAAGCTTTATGTCGAGAAATTCCACTGATGTTATATGTTAAAGTCGTGAGTGCATCGTTAGGTTAAATTACAGCATAGTTAAATCTGTGTGAGAATTTTCGTTGAACTCGAGAATGTCAGCTTTATATTACATTCTCGTAGTGAACAATGATGGTGTAACTTTCAGGTTTAAACTACTTTATAACTTTTTAGCCTGTAACAGTCTCTATATATGAGGGGTATAGAATCAAATGCAGCCAGTTGCATGTTTTTTTTAAATATGAACTGTGAATGCAAAAATAAACGTCTGTCAATTGTCTACAACCTTAACTTATAATTTTCCATCAAAACCAGCAACACAAACAGTACAGTAATACAAAAATCAGTCTAAAAATCTCTATTGGGATCAAAGTCATCTTAAAACTGGCTGCAAACATCAAAGACAGTTTAAATCTAGGTTACGCTCTTAGCTGCATTTGATTCTATACCCCTCATATGTGCAGGATTAAAAAAGGAGTTGATTTACAATCCTCTGTAGTAACACCTATGGCGGCGAGCCAGACTGACTTTTGTTGTAGTGACACGTCGCCACAGCTTGCGTCGCCACGCTATATGATTTTTAAGTTTTAATGTTTATATTGAATTAATATAAATGTTTATTGAAGAAACAGTCGTCTTTCCTTTGAAAACATTCATAATATTTAATTTTCGATTAGCTGATTCCCGCTACATCTTTTATTATCTCAAAGTGATTAGACAGCATTCTCGATGAAAGCTCCAGACGGCTTGACTTTTTTCGATAATTACGATTATCGTTATACTTTAACCGATTTACAAATAAATGTTGATAAATTATAAACCTACACCTTTCTCGTGAATCACTCTATCTATTACTGAAAACACCATGAAAATCCACTCAGAAGCTTTTGAGTTTATCGCGAACACACAGCCAAACAGACAGACGGACGCGGTGGAAGACTTCGTTTTATAACATGAAATGATTATGCCATGTTTATTTCCAGTCGTAAACTGTCCTTTTATGTATATTATACCTGTACAAAATAGTTTCGATGTATCATATCTGCCAGGCCTGCCGAGATGGCACACATTCTTTTTTTGTTTAATATAGTTTTTTTTTTTTAATTATAGTAGTAGTAATAATACAAAAAATCTTTTTATAAAATATGTTTTCAAAACATAATGTACTATTTAACAGAAATTGATACTTTAAAAAATTAAGTATAAATAATCATGCTAATAGCCCTTGTAATATTTATCAGTTTGTCGTGAGATTTTTAATTTGGGGTTTTTTTATATGTGACGTCATGAAGTCTATAATTCGTTTTCTCCTTTATCAATGTCATTATAGATGGCTTCTTCTTATAAAGGTATCTCCTACATTGAATGTTCAAAAATTCATGATGAATTCCACTTGTAATATTTTTACTTTCCAAAGGATAAGCAAGTTTCTTTGACGGAGGCTTAATCGTCATGCCAACTTACAGCGTATTACTGATTTCAAATGCCGAAAATATGTACTTTAAACATTTTGTTAATATAAGAATAAACAACGATAGTATATTTTAAGCATTACGTCCTCCATTTACGCACTATTCAACAGCAAATCGATAGCAAAAGTGGTTGGTCATTTGCTTCAAACCTGTATATATATAGATAATAATGTAAACAAAAATGTTGTCAAAATATATTATAAACAAAAAGGTGCACTATTTTATATAAATTTAATACCGTAAGAAGATTTTGGTATTACAGTGACACCACTATTTTTACTTTGTTTAGAATTTGTTATGGTAGTAATTAGTGACTTCTGCTATCGACGTGCTTTTACGAGATATGTGTTTATATCATATCTCGGTTGTTACTAATAATATTTCAGTAAGTTCACGAATTATTTAGTGACAAAGCTATTTGGTGAAAGCCGACAATGATTAAAATAGTGCGTGTGTCAGAGCCAAGTCATAACTTAAGCTACAATATGATCCTAAGTAATAAGCAATACATTTCAGGACGAGACCATTGAACTTGGCACTCATTTAGATCTTACTTATTTTGTTGTTGAAGTCATAAATGAAGGCATATATCATAATATTGAACTTGGCTCTCATTTTACATTAAATTTCTTGATGGGATATTGCTAATTCTAAATATCTCTGTGCGAAAACAACAAGATTACAATACGGACGCTCATGCTTATGTAGCATGTCATGACGTGAAAGAGTAAATTTATCTCCTGCCAAAAATACCGCTCAAGGAGGCTAATGAAGCTTTTACTTTAAAAAAAAGTATACATCTAGCAAATATTAATACTAAGATAATATTGCGAACATTCATTATATTTGTACAAGCTCCTACCCATATATTATATTTGGAAACGTAAATTAGTATATATGCTTGGCAAAACCAAAAATGATTACCTCAAAGGAGCTCTCTGTAATTGAAAACTCATTGTAACGTAAATCTCACTTTGACGCGACGTGAACTAACCCGTCAGTCACATACTTGTGACAGCTTTTGGACAAATTAATATGAAATTAATTCAAATTTCATATTATTCAAAGTAACATGTGGGTGCTCTATGTCGCGGTAAGTTCCCGTTATCTTGTTACGGAAATTCCGACACCCTATTCTGAAATTGTTTGCAACTTTCAACATTACGCAGGTCTCGTTCACAATACGGTTGAGTGAATGAGATGAAAAATATACTCGGGAACATAATTATCCTCAAATTCGGTAGCTTCACTTTACGTGAAGTTGCCAATTACATATTCGGTGACGTGCTCGAGTCTCGATAAAGTTTCTTGCCTGTTCTATTTGAAATAGGAATGTGACGTGACACTTTGACTGAATCGAGCAATTTTAAATAGTGTCCATTTTATTACATGAAACCTTTTTTCATGTAAAATGTCTAATATATCTCTATTCTCATATAAAATTGATACTGAATGCCGTCATATTTGTATTAACGCCATCTATTCGGTTTTTTACATACTACATCACACAATGATTTCTTAGATGTTTAGTATTTTGCAAGTCATCAACGTATTTACTTGAAACGTTATCAAAATTCGTTTTTTTTTTACATTTACCTTTTTTCATTCTCAGCGGGATTTATCCTACGATTTTTACAGCTTTAAAAATCTTTTATTACAAATAACTATATTTATAAAAAGGATATTAACGATAAACATGTATATATGAAGCAGTCTCATTAATTTAAATTTTGATATGATATGAGTGTCTAAAAGATTCTATTTATAGGGAGCTCAATGAAACGCAACCCGTACCGCAAGACGTATTTAATCGGAGAAGCAGGTACAATATGACAGCTTAAAACTACATATAAAAATATAACATTACATAGACCTACCTACATATATCACGGTTTTATTGAGATAATAACGACATTAAACAATATTCAACATATATCAAGAGTTTTACTAAAGTTCACGTTTATATTTAATCTTTTGTTGTTATTTATTTAAAAAGCATTTCAGTGTACTGTATGTAACCTCGATAAATACAACGTATGCAATACATTTATAATAATTTAACTAGGTCAATGTGGAAAAGTAACATTGCATTAGTAGGAAACCTAGTTCAAAGGTAACACTTTCATACTTTAACATTATACCTAATAACATGCCGTCATGGCTGTATTACTGGTTATTAGCTTGTATGAGCGACTTCCTCCGTAAAATTGCTACTTACGTTCTTGCACTGACCTCTTTCTTTTCCCGTTAACAGTTAATCTTGTATGAGTGAAAACATATTACAAATGGATTGTTTCTAATTGCATAAGTAGACGTATAAAAATTTTTTGGTTTTAATTTCAAACTGTTCCCATGCAATATATCATTCCCCTTAACGCTCAAAATGCTTGATCAAATGTCAGATGTAAATTGAATAAGCACGGATGTTATATGTGTAGTCCGGTGAAGCTGTTAAGACCTTGCTGGGTCAATAGCGTAGTCATTTCGAAAAAAAAAAAACACGGATGTTATGATAAACATCTTTTTAGCCTACTTGTTGCAAAAATACCTCTGTACAGATGTATATATAGGAGGAGAACAGAGCAGCTCGACATATTATTCTTTTCTTTTATTTCATAGGAGGCAAATGAACAGGTGGGTCACCTGATGTTTAGTGATCACCACCATAGACACTTGCAACACTATTGGAATCGTCAGTGCGTTGCCAGCCTGTGTTGGGGTATGGGGGGAAGAGAAGAGGAGAAAGGCTAGGTGAGGAGAGGTAAACCTGCGTACTGTCACTGACCGAACGAAACGCAACAATGCAAGCATTGTTACTTCACGTCAGTTTTCTTTGAGAGAGTGGTACTACCCCGAGCGAGCCGACCCATTCATACTGAAGCCAGTAATAGCTTCAGCGTGGCTCTACCACCTACAATACATAGAATTTTGGATTACGTGGAATTGCTTCAATGAAAAAATTATGGCAAACTAAAGATTTTTCTAAAGTTTCTCAAAAAATTGGGCAAATGTGGGACATCTTGGAGTAGTTGAGCTGGCAAGACTCAGAAAAACCTATTTAACTCTTCGCTGTGTAAAATGATAGCACATGCACGTTGAGTTGAGAAAATTTAGTACTCGAAAATTTGTTACTTTATAGCCTCTTAAAATTGGTTTTCGTAAAATTACCCGTATTTTGAGAAACCTTCTTACATTATTTTAAATGTAAAGTAATATGCTATACTGATCTTAAAGGAGGGCTATCGGAACACAACCATAGTTGTTTGATGACATATTTTCAGTTTTCAGGGGGTTAAGTAGTAAGAGGATATTAGAGAAAACCCTATCATGTTACAATTACGATTTTTTTTACAACGTAAACTCCAGCTTATATATTTCAACATCGATGGACGTGTAGTTTGAACAAGTTCTAATTGAGTCAGCATCCCTTTAAGCTTTAGTTTCACTAGTTACTATCCGACTTAAGTGATTTCATCAATTTCTGAGTATGCCTGGACCTAGTCATTGAGTCTTCCATAATCTATATTACAGACGATTTCGGCCATTTTGTGTTCCCTATAAAGCCGATACCAGTGTATATTGCAAATTATAACAGAGTCGAGTGTATATTGCATATTATCCATTAATATCCTGGTAATACGGGGTCGAATATCCAATCATCGGGAGATAATATCTGTTTTGTGTTTGAGCTCGGAACATTCCATCGTACAAAGTGAAAAGGGTTATAATATTATTTACTATACCAAATACATTTGTAGATGCACGACTTTGAATTAAAAAAGATGATGGCTGAAGCTATTATTGGTTTTAGCATGAATGGGTCGGCTCGACCGGATTAGTACCACCCTCTCACAAAAAACCGACGTGAAGTAACAGTGCTTGCATTTTTGCGTTTCGTTCGGTCAGTGAGAGCGCCGGAAGCCTGTTTTCCATCCTCTCCCCTCTTCTTTTCTCTCCCCCTTCCCTCTCTTCTCTCCATAGCCCTTTTCCCCATCTTCCCAAAACAGGCCGCAAACGCACTTGCGACTCCATTGGTGTTGCTAATGTCTATGGACGGCGGTGATCGCTTAACATCAGGTGCCTCGCCTGTCCGTTTGCCTTCCATATAAAAAAAAATTAAATGTATAAACAAAACAGTTTTTTGTTTTTTGTTCGTTCCATTCAATGATTTATAATTATTCGAAGATAATAAAAGATATTGGAAATCTTCGGAATGGCTGAATCGATTTCAAAAAAACCTTTTTGATAAACAGGTGATCTGTTAAAGTATATATGCTATTGCATTTTGATCATGAAGCAGATTTATAATGTTAACAAAGTGTTATCAGGTTGTATACGACATAGTCGATGCAATCAGGATGCCAATAACACTAAGTAAATACTTTCACTCTTTATTTGGCCAGAGTTACGACTTACAGTACAACTTACAATGGAATGCGTAGATAACACCGACATCTTGCCTTTTATAGGCCGAACTATATAATTTATAAGACGAACTCTATAACTCAAACCAATTACCATTTATTTATAATTCTGCTAAATGTTTTAAGTAACACAAAGATAATAATTAATGAACAAATTAATATTATTTACGTACATCAATTCTTTATAAAATCATTGTTATATCATTGTTATTTATGTATCTGAAATATGTCTATGTGTGTAGAGTAGAGACGTCTAGCCCTTTATAGGTCAAACTATTGAAGTCAAAGCAATTACTATTATTATCATAAAACTAATGTTGTGCAAGTAATAAATGAACAATATCAATTCCTATTGAAAGGACTCATTGAAATCTATATAATTATAATAATTCTCATTTATGTATCTTTAATAAAATGGCGTTAGTGTTAATATGTCTCTCTTATATGTTGGCGCTTGGCGCTAGTATCAATGCGTATCTCTAACATGTAGCGCTAGTATCTCGAGTCGAATAACGAGCGGTACCGGAAGTGGGTAGCTAACAAGAGGTAATTTAAAATCTGTAAAATATTTATATGGTGTTAGTAACAAGTAATTTAAATTACTTGTTAACTTAAATTAACTAAATTAAATTTAAATTAATTGAGTTGTTAATTTTTAAAATGGACCAAATCTAATTTTAGCCCTTCATAAGACTTAAAGTTTTCTAGATCTTCATGAATTTTAAGTATGTAAAATTTGAAATTCGTAGAATAATACTAAAAAACTTATGAACGGCAAAATTTGAACTCCATTCAAGCTGAATAGAGACTGAAAATATTAAAATAATTAAATAAATATAAATTACTAAAAAATTCGTCTCTTTTTTTAAATGAACGACTAGTCTAATCTAGATATATAAAATAATTTTCTGGACTACGAAGTTCTAGACACGAGTTAGTATTAAATAATCAAGAAATGAATTTTCATTAAGTAGTATCTCAATAATTAAAGTAACTTCTAAATTTCAAGTTAGTTTTAATGAAATTAGTTTGAAGAAAACGAAAACCTTAATTACTAACAGCGTTACCATCTGATGTTATTAAATTTCAATAATAATTTATTGAATACAGACATTCATACATATAAATTAATACAAATGGATTAAAATTCTACTAGCTTTGGTCCCGGGCTAACCATTTGCCAAACTTCACTGCAAGCGGTTCTGAGGTTTATTTGTGATAATTAAGAGACAGTGGCTTGATAAAGTATATTATATAATGGTCAGTTGAGTAGTTTAGATGTGAAAATGTTCCAAAAAAGCGGACAATCGCATTTACTTATATACTATTATTGAAGACTAGTACAGAATGATAGTTAATTACTAACATCGTAAAATATTTTCGAGGCAAATGATAGACATATGATAGATTTAAATTCAACGTATTAGAAAATTATATACTGAGGATCGAATATATGTGCATTAATAACTTTCATCAATTAAGTCTAATTTTTGAAGGCAAAACTTTTTTACCGAGTTCAACATAAATTCATTTGGCAGGGGAAAAACTTATGAGTTCCTGTCATTGGTGACCTCAACATGCTAGTGAAGCGTCATCCATGACCTCGACATGCTCGTGACGTATTACGTTTGTCACAGATATTGCATATATATGACTAAACGTGTGTTTGAATTTTTGAATGCGTAAAATCTTGAGATTTGGCGTTACCAACCGTCACCAATGACGGTAACATGGTCGTGACGTTTACGCTTACGTTAAATTAGCGACGCCTAGTACAGCGGCCTTTTTACATATAATATTAATATTTTGTATTAATCTTGTGCATCCCATCATATTTTGACATATTTGATTAATTAAGATAGTGTGTAAAATGTAAATAAATATTGTTCCGATTATCAATAGATGTTAAAACTAGACTAATGTTAATAATTTCAATTCACAAATTATGAAATTTATATAATTCAGTATATAATTGATTTATAAAATCCATAAAACTAGTCATTTATTTCATTATTTTGAGTTCTCACTTCTATCGGCAGTCCTTACGATTGCATCGACTTTTTTATACTACTAACTCTACTAGTGAAAATATATCGATCATTTATAAACAATACTAAAATTGTCATTGAAATCCTTTATTGACAACAGATAGGCCATCGAAAAAATTTAATCGTCCCTTTAAAAAACGTAAATAAATGTGTACGTACGAGATAATAAAGTGCTTAAACCTTATACCGAAAAGAAATAGTTAAGCCGTCATTCCCAATAAATGAGTGTCTTTTTAGGGTCCCTTTGACCCAATCGAGAAAATCTGTAGCGCACTCCGTAAGAATACAAAATGAAGCGAAATAAAAGGACGCCCGAGTAAATTGAAAAACCGAGAGAAACTTTCGAATAAATAAAATACAGAAATCGGCGGCTAAAGCTGTTAGGTGATAGGGCTCCGACCAATCTGAAAATATTCCAACGTTACGTGCTATGAATATTACCGCTACCATTTCGGCTATGTGCACACTGATTAAATGTATGCCGATTCAATTCAATTCTCACTTTCAATTGTTGACGTTGGAAATTATATTCTTTATTGGCGATCAGTTAGTATCTTTCATATTTTTGAAATGATTACAGTAAAGAAAGGAAAATGTAACAAAAAGGACGTTTTTCGCATAACATTATGTTACGAGTCACGTTCCGTTACGGATAGTAATAATCGAAAATATATAGAGTTAACAGTTCAGTGTATTAAATTTTAAAAAGTATATTATTCTATGTATAAATGAATAATTGAATAATTGTAATAGATATTTTATATATTAACTTTGATGTTCTAGTTATTATTATGTTTTAGAA
Source organism: Antheraea mylitta (assembly GCA_014332785.1). Classification (NCBI taxonomy): domain Eukaryota; kingdom Metazoa; phylum Arthropoda; class Insecta; order Lepidoptera; family Saturniidae; genus Antheraea; species Antheraea mylitta. The sequence continues at coordinate 3,126,877 of JACEII010000018.1, read as the reverse complement.
ATAGTCAACTTGACTCTTTGCGGCATCAAGGAAACAACCTACGTACAACTTGTCAATATTTTTTTAATATATCCGTAACACATATTATCGTCAAAAGTTTAATACTAATATACATTTAATACATATATATAGGAATTGACATTTATTTATCGTTAAGTTGTCTCAATGTACAATACTATACATATCATATAATACGTATTTATATCAAAATTTGTGTTCTGCGTAGCTGTATTCAGAGCGGTCAAAAAGTTTGGCGCGGACTGTAGAAATATATATTTTACTTGTTCAACGTTTTATGTGGCGCGACTAATTGTTAATCTCTAATTGTTTAAATACTTCTAATATAATAAATTATGATATTAATTATCTCATTTTTAATAAACTGAATGTATGAAATCACATTTTCATTTAATTATATTGTCAATATATATTATTTAATTCGAATAAGTTTTACTCTCAGCACGCGTAATTATTAAACTTTTTTTAATAATATCTGGAATACACACGTTTATTTTTTTACCATGATCGCAACTGATGTTCAATGATAATTATAGTGTAAGGTGGTAATATGTGAAACGTAGTAATCGAGTTAAAACGCAAATGAGGCCACCGGTAAATCTCGATTAACATACTTTGTGATTGATCTTTCAAGTTATAGGAGGGTATTAACAATACTCGTATGTGTTAGTGTTAAATGTATATAGTATATAATTAACTAATACATATATCCTACCTCAATGCACTATGGACGAGTGCAAAAAGTTCTCGCGTTAATATGACCAATGTGTATACAAAATTTCATAATGATTGGTTGAGTAGAGTTAAATAACTCCTCCTGCCACTATAGCCGGACATGAGGGGTTGGGACGGGGGGTTCATCTTCTCATTGCACAGGTCCGGGAAACGAAGGAAGGTAACTGGTGTGTACCCAATCTGTCACCTTCCGCCGGGCAGAGCCTTGGGGCGGCTCTACAAGGTGATTAGCAAGCTCGATCTCTTGCCGCCCCAACAATAACGGTCTGTCGGTACACCGTGGGGTTTTAGTCCGTGTGAGTCGGACATAACCCACTCTCTCCCCCAGGAGGGTGGGTATCCATAATGGATTTCCCCACGTAAAAAAAAAAGTCGTAAAAGTGTAACAAATAAATAACCTTATTTTCGTATTTATAAGAATGTAGTACGAATCTGTATAAATGTAAAATACAAGTATAAAAATTTACCAACGATAAATAAACATGAATATTGTAAACGTAGCTTTATGAATTGTCGAAAAATGTTATTTACAGTGTTCACGTTATTCTTTGTTTACTATGGTTCGTAATATCTTTTAGCCGGGTCAGCGTAAAAAAATTATAGAAGAGATTTTACTGCACGTACTTTTAGTCTTGTCTTCCATTTTTGTTTATATTTAATAAAGGAAAATGGGAAACGTGTTTTTGTACTACAGAATGCTATGTTAATATGGGTATTTTGTTGGTTTATGAATATTTTAATTAAAAACTATACGCCCACTTCGCATCCGTGAACATTTTTTTTTTTCGAAATGAAAACGCTGTTGACCTGGAAAGGTCTTTACAGCTTCACTGAACTACTGAGGCGAGCGCTGAAGGTACTCAGCCGATTTGGGATGTTTGGGCGACTAACTCAAGGGTGTATGGCACACCTCGGCTTGGGCTGTCGCCTGTTTTGTGCAAAAATTGCGACCTATCTGAGCTAACCTAAGCTGAGCTGTCTAGATATACGTATACGAGTTATTGAAACACGCATGTGTACCAAGCATGCGTGCCTCAACAACTCCTATATGTATTTTGTATCGGAAAAATTCCTCTAAACTATATAGAATAGGATAGGGAAAAATAAAGGTAGAATTCTTTGTCATATATTTTTCTGAAAAAGAAAAACAGCGTGTAAGCGTGTAGGCGTGCACGTGTGTATAGGTGATGTGTGTGATGTTGTAGCAGTGATGTAAGGTTTTGTGTCACTGTATCGCGTGAGCAGCGTACTCAAGGGCTTCACGCCGAGGGAACGGACCCATGCTTGAGCCGTGAGCATCGTTTTCTTGTTTCAACTATGTTATTCATTTAAATTAATTGTATTTTTTTATTTTTCCTTTATCATAATTTTCTCATTACCACTTAACCTCTACATAACCCGTTTAACAACTTTATGTTATCTCTGTTTATTTTTTTATAGTTACTGCTTGTCACTTAAGAAATATCGTAACGATATGCTGTCTAGACTTAGAAGAATCCTTTATTTAAATTCTCATGGAAATCAATTAGTCAGTTTCGTCAGTAACTGAAACAAACGACATAAACTTTAATCGTATGTATATTCGTATATAATTCATAATGTACGACTATGTACTTCATTCTTATTCAAATGCATGTTGAAAATGATAGATTATTGGCTCAAATATAAATAAGATTATAAAATATATATTTGGAACATTTCCGAGTATAATGTGTATGAATTATATCGCAGTAAAGAAAAAAAAAGGAAAAAAGCAGCATTGACATATAGGTCATTATTATTGGTGACCCAGTTGCTTATTATCTATTCACAAGTTACAAGCGAATATGATGTAAAACTTATTTTATTTGTATTATCTTTATGATGTTGCATTTATAAAGACAGCTATAATAGAAAATATCTAAATAAATATTCCATGCTAGTAACATCTCTTAAAGAAATGTCAAATACAATTTTATTGCAGTTTATGCCAATAAAATGTCATACGTTTTATCCAACTGCGCTGAAAGAGGGCAATGTTTTTGAAGTATTTTATTATGTATATTTCTTTCGAATACTGTGTAACTTAAATTATGTAATACATATTACCACATGATGTACCATTAGAATCGCCTTAATTATGGGAACGATATATCAAATATAATATTAACTCTTTACACTCGAGGGCTCCGGAGCGGAGCCCTTTATAATGTTGGTAAGAAATGACGGTTGTGGCTCGCGGATTGTTATGCTCTCAAACAGTAGACAAGTTTCGAGTTGCTGGTAATAAAAATAAGAAATACTTCGAATGTAAAGGGTTAAAGTTTAACATCTGTACATCAATAAAAAGGTAAGGATTAGAAAAAAATACCCACAGTCAACTGTTTTTTTTAAACAATGTAACTACTAATTTGCAGTTGCGTGTTTTTTATTAATAATTGTATCAGTCCTAGAAAGAGTAATTTACGCTTATAATTAAATTAAATACCAAACAGTTGCCTTACACTAAACAGCTTGGTCGCATTAAGTTCAGCGTGCACGTAGCGTACTGAGTCAGTAATCTCATTAATTTTCCTACTACATATTTGCTATGGAATTGCGTCCATGATAGCCGGGTGCCCAATCGGTCGGCTCTAATCGCATCGGAGTACGCATATGGTAGGAGAATTAATTCAATTCGGATTGGCTTCACTCAGTCGTCTGGTAGACGTCGAGTTTTACAATTTTAATATATAGTATATGACGTTACTTTAGATATAAGTAATATGATGTAATAAAAGATGTAATAGAATAATAATAATTGACTAAAAATGTTGAAAATGGAAATCGGACGACATAAACGCGTCAGAGATGGCGAAATATCATAGACTGATTTAGGAGAGTTTATTGAGTACTGACTGGTACTCCTTGAATATGTCTGCATAGATTATTATACAAATTTATATACAAACGAAAAACATAAACTCTACACGGCTTGTCCCACTTCACAATGACAAGAAAACACACATTTCTGAAGGCCAAATGCTTATAAAACTATAGGAATATTTACCAAAAAATATGAATTAAATAGATATCTCTTTAATGCCACTCGGATTCGAACTGGGGTTAGACCAATTTTTGAAGCAGCTGATTTCCATCTGAGCTATTTTTGTTTTGACAGTGGCAGCGTAATTTACCTTTATATTCCAGCTTTATTTTTTCATTGCCAGAAAACTCAGATAAAAAAGATTTCTCTGATTCTTTCTATCTAGATCGATATATCGTCTCCGAAACCACCTACATACTAAGTTTCAAGGAAATAGATGAGGCCGTTCCCAAGATCCTGAATATATAACAATATAAAAATATACAAGAATTGCTCGTTTAAAGGTATTAGATTAAATGAAGAGATTACTTTTACTTCGTATATTCTCCTTGAATATAATACTCACCGAACTAATAATCCTTATTTTTGCATGAAGTACATGTATATAAAAGGAAAATATAATCTCAAGAATTTTTCCCAAATAAAATTGTCTCGAGAATTCAACGTTCATTCGGATGTGTTTATTTAGCATGTTAAAGCCTTGAGATCATCTGCGACAACATAAAACTTCGTGTCAGAATTATAAGCTTCTTTAACTTTACTGTTGTTTTACGCTTCCCGACGACAACGTATATGTGTAGTACATCGCTATTTACTAAAATAATTGTTAAAACTTCTTAAAGATAGATCTCGTTGTAATTTAAGTGTTATACGGGGTAATAGGTGACGGACGTTATACTATTGACCGGTCGCTCGTACTATTTTTTTTTTTTTTTATTGAAGCATGACATAGTGACTGCACTACGCCTGATGTTAAGCATAGTACAATCCAAAAACATCGGCAACCATCGAGAGACAGATTATCCATCGCCGGTCGCCGCTGTCAAGCCAGCCATAATGACGAAAGTCACCCGATACTGGATATGCACAGGCTGATCCCGAAACGCGACGCGCAGAAGCGAGTCACTATGACGGGCTTTTTCGCCAAATACATGGTGGTTGCGACCCAGTCAGGCTGTAAAACCCTACCACCCCGCTTTCGCCATTGCCTCGTACGTTATTCAGCAGGGTGCACCACGTGCAGGTGAGTTTGGCTTGGGTGTCTCAAGTCTTAAGATGTTACGCGACACCCCTTACACCCCAACACCCCTTACACCTGACGTTCGTACTATTGACTACTTACTACGCTCTGTAAAGGTACAGCTGTTAAATGGAGTGGGTAAATTTGGCCTGGGACCGTCGGGCCGTTCGCATGTCTACAGTTATTTAGTATATATTTACGCAGTTTTATTATGCTGTACCTTCTATATAAAGCTATGTTTTTTTTACAGTATATCAACATCGAACGAATGATTAATAATGATATCACACTTTTAAAATTATCCTGTTTATCTCTTATATATGTATTTCAAATAAATGTATTAACCTCTTCATCACAATAACCTGTAACAGATGAGCAATTTACGGTTGCTATATTTTCCAAATTACTGTGGGGGCTCTTATAAGAACATTTCTCAGGTTCAAATTTGTTCGCAATGTTCTGATTCACTTTTGGCTGATTGTAGGTACTTCCAAATTAAATTACTAAATGTACGCGAATTCCAAAAAAGTCATTGGTATATGCAGGTGTCTAAAACTGTGGTCATCTGGTTGATATTTCGCCGACCAAACCATCAGACCACCACGACTTCTCCATCACTCGAGGCAGAGAACATCTAATCGAATGTTGGTTTGTTCATTTGTTTGTACCGCTTTCAATTTTGTACTACTCAATCGGTTCTTTAATGAAATTTCGTATACACTCTGTGAGGATTATAAAAAACGACATAGGGTACCTATCATTCTAAAAAAAATGAAGGGTCACGGGACACCTGGCAGATGTGAAACATCGAAATTGTTTTGTATGAATTTTATGCATAAAAGAACAGATTACGACAGAAATCAGGCATGGCATAATGAAGAGATAAAGCATTACAAATCAGGTCCACAACATAATTACTGTTTATTTATTTTATTACATAAATAGTCATTTTTATTAAATACAAAAATTTAACTAGGCGCAGGCACTGTGTGTTTGGAGGCATTTATCAAAGGGCGGTAGGTCTTCAGCGCATACCGCCTAGCACTATTAGAACGAGTATCCTACAAAACAGTTTAAACCTTATGTTTATAAAAGTAGGGTTGCAAATGTTTGTAGGTATTTATATAATTGTGCAAAGTTCGTCTTTGCGTCGCCACCCCAACAATCAGGTCTATTCGCCGCCTATAGATGTTGCACATCAAAAATTTTACATTAATATGTGCAAAGCTATAAACAAAAACTTGTATCACGTCAAAACATCATACAGATACGACTTTTTTATTTAAAATTAATTATAATCCAAACTCGGTCAATAAACCGAGGGTAGAATTTTAATTACATTGTCATATATCCGAGAATAATTTATACACAGCTGGACAGATGGGTTCATGCCTATTCATACGCGTTGACATCCAATTATATCTTTAATTTTCAAGAGAAATATAGGGATTAGACGTAATCCAATGTTCGGTTACAATTGGAATGGAATTTGAAGTATTTAATCGGGACGCGAATACACAAGCGTCACGGTCTACTGAGTTAAAAGGAGTATGGTGTAACACGTTGGCTGCTACAAAACTGGCCTCGGCAGCCATTTTGATTTAATGATATTAAGTTACTATAGTGGAAATTAATTATACACGGTATGAATTATCATGTAGTTATATTTGAATCTGCAACACAGATGTTCATGTAATTCAAACTTGCTCTCTTTTTATTTCCTGAATCTATGGATATCCTACGACTTTGCTTTGTACAAATATGGCAACAAAAGAAAGGACGACATAACTTATAGTAGGCCTTCTGGATGACAAATTACGAGATATCTCGTTGTTGGCAGTCATCGTGTTAAAAAGTAACTGGATAGAATACTGCTATTTTGAAGTTTGAATTATTTTGAACAATATTAATACTGTTCTGGACAGTCTTTTAGGCCGCTCGGAATATATCTAAAAGTGCAAGATTAACAAGCTAAAATATAATTGTGGAAATCTAATATTTATACTTAAGGTGTTTCGATGATATACACATAATGTATACATATTTATACCTAAATTTGTGTCCCACGCAACTCTATTCAGAGTGGTCAAAAAGTTAAGGGAAATTTGTATATGAATTTATACGCATAAATGAACTGTTACTTGTTTGCATCACGAAAATTTTACAGCTATATTTCCATAATATTTTTTCATTGGTGTAAGACTTATGGCATAGTTATATAAATTAAGCCCTAAAACCAGAAATATAATAATGTATTTATGAAAGGTATTTATTTAATACTAGCAATCACTAGCATTACTTTGCTGCCCTTTCCAAATGATTTCCAGTCAATAATCCAGTTTCAGTATTTTTTTTTTTGTACAAAGATTGAATAACATAAAATATTATTGTGGACGCTACTATGCATTTCCGCTTGGAACTGATTGACCACCACTACGTCTAAACGTGTTTCGCTTCTTCACGGAGCATCTTCAGATCGATGTTGACTCTTCCTTTGCGAGCCCGCTCAATCTCAATTCAATCTCACCATTCAGAAACGCTACACAATAATTTTGTAAATAATTAGAACTTATGAATAAACTTCTTGTTCAGGTAGATATTTATAAAAAATGTTTATTTTAAGTAAAATTGATTGTAAATATTGTGACATTTTCCTTAAAGGTAAATATACATATGTATTGTTAAAATAAGAAATATATAAGCTTAGTATACTGGGTGACAGTGCGTAAAGTGGAACAACTGTATTATTTCAGATTAAATACATTGTCAAATGTGAATAATATCATACAGTACTAGCTATAATTTTCTTGTATACCTCGAACATTGATAATTTCTCTACATCTTTTAAATTAATTACACTCTCAAAATCCATAATATACTACGAACACGTCTCCTGCCGGCAAATAGAAATACAATCAACAATATAATGAGAACTGTCAACTTAATCAAGCGTTTGACAATATTTAAATATAAAAAGAGACTATTTCTAAACAATGACAAGACACTCAATTGTGATCAATTTACTTTAAATAAGTGTTCAACGCATATTTAAATTCTTTTTTATTATGATACAGTAACCGTTTTTACAATGTACGCCAATATGTAGCATATAGCTGGTTTTTTTTTTTAATTTTAAATATAAGTGTATAGCAATAATTCTATAATTCGGCCAATTTAAACTGTGCCATGTTATAGATTCAAAGTCTGGTCAGTCTTTTTTCGTTAAAGAGTAAAAATATTTACATAACAATAAACGAGCCTAAGAGTTTTTTACATACGATACATATATTCGTTATTTAAAATCCTATAGACAGCAAAATAAAATGGTATATATATTTTTTCATTACTAGAGTGCGCCCAGTGGTCGACATTCGACCGAAGTTCATTATTTTTTTAAAGATTGAACTTTATTTGGGTCCTTTTGTCATATAATATTGCCTTATATAATCAAAGGATTTCATCATGGCTACTCAGTAATTTGCCATTTGCCTCGACCTTTAATTATATAAACATAAAAAAAAAATCTATGAGTAAATGAAAATTGAAATTAATTATAAATTTAAATCAAAAAACAGGTGGTACAATTCTCAAATTCTAAGTAAATATAACTTTACGAAAGTAAAGAAATGTATCGCAACACATAACACAATTTTCAATTAATTTTCCACCACATCATGAGTGGGTGGTATTTCTGGGTGATTAATGAAGTAAATGTAGTCTGTTAATTTTGAGAAATAGTGATATGCCCAGTATCATCTTTTGGAAAAGTATAAATCATGTTAAATATTATAATAATAGTTATATGTTACAACAATGATGTTGAGTGTAGGATAAAAAGGGGTAATTGGAACGTAAGAGTATAAAAATACATACAGTCGAGCATAGCAACCTCCTTCGCAACCTTTATTGAAGTCCGTTATTGACGGTTGTTAAAATGTCTTTTGTATTTACATGTGTGTAGATATTGTGTAAAATTCAAGCATTAGTGTGAGTAATGTATATTTTAATTCATTTAATATAATTGTAATGCGTTTTATATATAAAAATAGCTTTGTGCACTTCTGCATATAAACTTTAACTATATCAAATTTCATGTTCATACGTTCACACAATTACCTTAAAAAGGGATACAAAGATTTTGTTTCACGTATTAATATATAGGTACATATTTATCATTTAAAATCCTACAGACTGCGAAATAAAATGGCATATATATTTTAAATTATATCACTACAAAGAAATTTGTTGACTTTTTATAACGAAAGTCACTTCATTCACTATTAAAAAAATCTATTTGTAATATAGAAATTATATACAACGGTAAATTACCACCCCGGCCTCTAGGTCCTTATTACCGGAAGGGCACGCGATAGGAGCACGACCGACGTTCACACGCTCCGCACTTTTTATTGTTTCGCATTGTACGTTTTGAAATAAATCGACGCGGCGTCGGGTCGCGTGCGACGTACACACGTACTTATATATTTTGCATGAGAAAAAGCCACTACGCTCGGGCCGGCAAAAAGGTGCGTGATCTTTGGATACGCTGGTAGCGATTTATGGCTCTTGTGTATGGTATGTACCGTGTTTGATAGATATCGTCAGGTTTGTGTTTTGGTTTTTAATTTAATACTGTAAATACTGGAATTTACATGTTCGAATACTGCCTCGATTGACGTACTTTCGAATCCAATAGTAAGCTTATCTATCTAAGGTCATCCCTTCATACACCTATATACCCTATTATTATTATTCTAAAATCTAAGAATATGTCCGGTGAAGCTGTTAAGACCTTGCTGGGTCAATAGCGTAGATATTGCGAAAAAAAAAAGAATATGTAGTATTCCTTTAAAATTGCTTTAGTAAAATACTTATCTTGTCTCCTTCGGTCAAATTATTCAATAATCTGTATAAATAAGAATGTAAACCTAACGTATCTGTACTTTTTGATTTTCGTGAAAATACATTTCAATTATTTTTAGAAATGTCTGTCTGTTTATGAACACGCATCACTGCTAAAGTACGACGGTCAAAATAAAACTACACCAAGAAAATCATAATACATATCACCGACAATAACTTAGTCTTTGTTTCATTAAAATCGGTTTACTCTATGAAAAGTTTTTGTAATCTTAACGACGACGCGACGTAAGTACGAGAGAAAACTAGATAAGTAAATGGATTTAATACATTCAGATGACAATTAAACACTGTTTTTTACATAAGTCCTTGGTACATCTAGTTATAAATAATTCTTCAAAACTACGGGTAGTTAGTTCCCGTAAATATGTTTCAGTAAACTATTTACCGTGTTCCAATTCGTCAAGCTATTTCTAGGGTTACAGACTTACATATCTATAGAATGCACGCTGTGGATATGTAGGGGTCAAAGTCCACTAATCGTTTTCCATTCCGACATATCCTACAGCGGTCCAGTTGTAGGTGTATATGTAAGCATACGTTTATTCAATAATTTCGTGTTTATGTCTAATTAGTTATAGTAATATATCAATGAACGTGTAAGGACAATATAACCTATTGATCCTTCCGAAGTAATATTTTTTAATAATAGTAATTAAATTCATTTTTTTTTTTTATTGAAGCACGACAAAGTGACTGCACTATGCCTGATATTTGGCATAGTACAATTCAAAAACATCCACAACCACCGAGAGACAGATTATCCATCGCCGGTCGTCGCTGTCATGCCGGCCATAATGACGAAAGTCATCCGGTACTGGATATGCACAGGCTGATCCCGAAACGCGACGCGCAGAAGCGAGTCACTATTACGAGCTTTTTCGCCGTATACATGGTGGTTGCGACCCAGTCGGGCTGTAAAACCCTACCACCCCGCTATCGCCATTGCCTCGTTCGTTGATCAGCAGGGTGCACCACGTGCAGGTGAGGTTGGCTTGGGTGTCTTAAGTCTTAAGATGTTACACGACACCCCTTACACCCCCAAATTAATAATCCAACCGGGCTCACACATAAACATAGACTATACATTAAATACATTAAATACATTAATACTCCTAAACACCTAAACTATTTAATGATTATAAATAATTGTTTAAAATCAGAGGCTCATTTTCAAAATAAAGTTGCCCAGGTGTCTAGAGAAAACATTCGTAGTTACTTTATGAGAACGTTTGATACATATTCATTCT